>DWMR01000940.1:0-10608 GCA_018245355.1 Dalla costala | reverse complement strand
CCCGCCGCCCACTAATTCTGCAACAATAACACACTGTAAAACACCTTTTACTACGTACGGAGAGTCATCATCATCGCCGTCATCTAACACCACACGCTGACACACCGGTTACTACGTATGGAGAGGTATAAAGGTTAAGGTTAAACCTTTGACCTTCCATCGTTTTCTGCTTAGCCGAAAGGTTAACCGGTAAATAATGCTTTAAGCATTAGGTCCGCCTATTATAATAACCTTGTATAATATTGGTATTTAAATAAATAGTTTTGATAAATAAATAAAGGCGACGGATCACACCGTGACACGCGACGGAAGAACAAGTCCACCACACCTACTTGATTACGAACTCGCGATCGAGACTTGACAGTTCGTTTCGTGGGACTAGAGAAGCGATGGATGCAGGCAACTACAGTCACCAATGCGTTGCTTTGACAGAACGAACTACAAAAACGCAACGTTAATGGCAATAAATTTGACACAATAGAAAATCAATTGTTGACGGCTCCCAGGAGATCGCTTGCCACTGGAAAGGTTATAGCACACACATATTACCATTTTAATATTTTCATTTCAAGCGATAATGTCCTAAATAAGTTCCTGTTCAATGTTAATATAACAGAAACTTTACTGCGCCAGGTAAACAAGTTCATGTGTCATATCGTCTGCAAATTGAATAAATTTAGGTGCCAAATAGAAATCGGCCAGTTGTAAATACACAAATTGAATACCGTACCAACCTGAGATAGTTCCGACTCCGCTGAGTTTGCTCAATAGCGAGGAAGATGATCCGAACATGCCGTTGGATGTTAAACCTTGTGCTAAACTGCTGACAGCTCTGTAAAGTAAACAAACATCTATTCAAAATCATTATACGCACGTGCAACGCGAGGGCGGCACGTGCCTACTTTGTAACTTATAATAGGTGTGTATTAAATACGCATGCTAAAAGGCCTACATGTCGGTACGACTGTACACGGGTTATGATAATAAGGTCATATACAATGATATAGGTACAAAGCTATTTACAATATTACAAGTCATCGGCGGCCATCCCCGCAGCCGCGGATCGATCGGATCACTCGTATCGACCAAATTGCTAGACGATATGGCCAAACGCATGACGCGTTCACGACACCGCAGGATTGCTCGACCGGCGTATTGGCATTCACTAACACTGATCTCTAGCACTCAACATTACATCGATTAAATATGGCAATAAATTTAAAGTTTACGCGAGAAATATTCCCCAAGCAATTCCGGATTTGGAAGTCTGGAGGCCCTGGGGCAACGAAACGACGATTCGTCGATGTTCGACGATAAGTCGTTGATTAATCACTTTCTTCTAACTTTTTTTCACTAAGTGGGGTTAGCTTCGATAGCCGGTTTTATCCCGCGGAGCCTATATTTTTTTTAAACTCTAGTAAGGGCCCCTCCCTTGTGGAGGCCCCGGGGCTGTAGACCCGCATGCCCTCCCTCAAACCCGGCCCTGCCACCAAGATATCCGAAGTTCTTTTACTAGGAGACGCCCAAAGACAGTTTGATTTTAACAAAAGGCGGGGTGCACTTGGACCACGTCGCCAGGGTGCAGTCACGCGGAGATACAAGTATGTTTACGGCGTGGCTCTACCCCTTGGTTTGGTCATATTTGCCAGATAACGAATTCAAAACTATAATCCAAATACAATGCCGTACGAACACTTAGTCGACACACTGTTAGTTTAATTTTACATGTTCGTTTTTGTTTTCGAGTTTGCTTTAAACCTGTCAATGATTAAATTAAAACGGAGTCCTACCAATCTAATTATAAAGGTCACTTATATAGGAATATTAAACGAATGATATGACAAATACACGCAAGATACTTTTCCTTATGTGAGATAAATAAACAAATAAATTTTCCTGACGTCTTTGATGAAATTTATTCTTGGGCACATTGTTGTTTATTTGTCACGAAATATAATATACATAGTATATAACGTAACTGATTTTGTTAGATCAATGAACCACTAATACTGTCGCGGCATGCATTATGTATACGACGGTAAACGCGACACGCAAACCGAAATTGAACGTGTAGTTTGCACATGTGCAAGCGGTTTACCGCGACGAGATCTTTGTAGGTATGTGCTCATGTAGTTTTGGTTTCAAATTTCATTTCTTTACACTCAGAATACCTCATCCTAGCTTTGAAGTGCGAGGGAACATGAGACTAATTGGCGAGTATGTTGGTTCAATCAGCGAAAGTAAAATTCATGTGACCAAGTAGGTAGAAAGCAAAACCCATAACGCGTTGTCTTAACAATTTCTAAGGCCAATGTTAACGTGTCAATTGTTTATCGAGTATAGTTAGTCAGTCGGCGGCGGTGTGCGTGTGTGTGCGTGTGTGCGGGCACCTGTACTTGGCGGTCTCGGCGCCGGGCGCGGCGGAGACGGGCCGCAGCCCGACGGGCCCGAGCGCGCTGAGCGGCGGGGAGAGCGGCGTGGTGCCCCACTTGCGCGCGTACTCCTGCAGCGCGGCCGCCGGCCCGCCGCCGCCGAACTCCAGCGAGTCGCGCCGCGCCCCGCCCGCGCCCCCCGCGCCGCCGCCTGCAACACTACACCTCCAGCACTCTGCGCGACCACCCTCTCCATCGCCGCCTTCACCGATTCGAATATACTAACACCACCGTGCGGCCGCGACTAATGCCTTTACCGCCAGTACCTTACACTCCTGCGACGGTCGGATAATGGGCTGTAAGCGAAGGGAGAGAGTGAGGAGTAGACAACCAAGCGGCAAACTTAGGTGTATTAGCAGCATATTATTGTACCTACTTCATTTTATTTAATAATGCTACGGCATGATTATCGACTATCTAGTGCTACTGTATTACATATCTACCAAATACAAACAGATAAAAATGTCTAAAATAAATAAGAGATGGACATGGCAAGACAACACGAAGTCAACTTCAAAGATAAATACCGTTACTTTTTTAAAAAAATATTTTTATACCGTTGTATATACAAAATTGGTTTTATTTGACTCATGACATTTGTGAATGTTATATTGCACGTCGCATAGCGGTTGTGGTCTATTTTCAGTATGTTGTTTGACACATCATCGAAGACTTAATATAATTAAGGTTTAATTTAGTTTGAAGTATAACTGCTTATTCGTTTACTAATAATACTTAACAATTTAAATGTAGGCAGCTTAAGATGTTTTATAATAATTACAAATTGAAAGGTACAACACAACAATTATTAAGTTCACACTTTACCAAATCCATAATTTATAATTTCATAATATGTTTCTACCTACTGTGTATTTTAAATATGTACACATATAAAACAATATTGTAAGTATTTATGTTAGGAGTAAGCCATAAATACATCTACTAGTTATTTACTTAAGATAAACTCTTTTTTAAAGAGTTGAAAGGAAATGTTTAATAGACAAAATGAAGATTACCAATTAGTAAAATTACAATGTTGGCGTCATAAAAAATGTGCATAATGACATGCAAATATCATGAACATAATAAAGATTTGATGCCGGGTTAGTATCGAGATCAACATTCTGAATTTTTGAAATTTACAGTTAGTACATCCGTTACAGTAAAATTAATACGTGGCTTCTTAATTTATATTCAAAAACAATGGAACCGAGTAAAAAATATTTTGTACACAAAGTTATAGTTCAAAAGCAAGCAGATTTTTATATATAAAATTTAATAACAAATGTCATACATTACATACATATCTACAGTGTTCTGTAAAATAACGGGGTGTGTAAATGGGATGTGGTGTGTGTGTGGGGTGGGTGTGGTATTTATTTCGTAGTAAATCCAATGTTCTTAAAGAAATATATTAGAAAATATTTCTTTCATGAAGTTCAGGCAGTAGGTACCTACGGGAGTCCAAAGCTCCGTCTGTTATGCAATATGATCACGCATTTGAATAGAAAATTGGTATTTGCCAATCGTTAAGGCAGATAGCCGATAGTTAAAACGTATTTCTATAAAATGATTATTTTATTTCCAGTACAAGTTACTTTAATACAATACAAAAAAACAATAAGTGGAAGTTGACGACTTTAATAGAAACCATTGAAGTTCTTAACTTGTAACGGTAACGACAAATACCTATGCAGCCAAATTTTAGTCCCAAAAAATCCGATAGGTATGTGAAACAAAAAGTGTGTACACGCAGAAGAACTAAAACTTTAACACCAATTAAGCTAATTGTTTTCTGTAATTATAATAATGACTAGTATAACAATCATCTGATCTTGGAATATAATTATGTAATGGAAGCATTACATTTGAGTCATCTTGACTTATAATTTAATCGATTCGATATCACTTGGTCCTTAAAACCAATAACAACAAATGTTTACTACCACTGATTAATAATAGTCAATAAAATATAATGGACTGATACTATATTATTTATTATTATTAAGTCCTGTGCCAGTTATGTAACAAACTCATTGGGTATGAGTTTCAGCCTACATTCAAAATGTATTTTGTCTGTGTAGTTACAATTATTTTAATAAATGACAAAGTTTTCGCTACAATGACTCAAATTTACCACAAGAAATCGAACCATGCGTTACCGGCGCCCAAAGCGGCAAAAATTTTAACATTATAAACGCTACATTGTAATAAACTGAAAATACAGCTCCTAACAGGTTATTACTAAACGAGTATCTGAAAGGGGTTGGTTGCGTGTGTGTGTGCGTGTGTGTGTGTGTGGGGAGTGTATATGTACTGACCGGGCTGGTGCTGCTGCTGCGGCTGGGCGGCCGAGGGCGGCGCGGAGGAGGCGGCGGGCAGCGCGGGCGCGGGCGGGTACTGGCGCGGCGCGAGCACGCCGCCGGGCGACACGAGCCGCAGCGGCGTGCCGTTGCGGCCGCCCATCACCAGCGAGCCGGGGTCGTAGTACGGGATCATGTACTGGCCCTGCCCGTTCACCTGCTGCTCGCCCTGCTGCGGCGTGAGCGGCCGCCGCGGCTGCTGCGCCTGCTGCTGCGCCGGTTGCGCCACCAGCCCCGGGTACACGCCCCACGGCGCCGCCACGCCGTAGTACGGCGGAACGCCAGTTATTAGCGCGCTCACGTACGGCGCACCCTCCTGCCCAGCGTTGATCACGTACGGCGCTTGCGTGAACGCCTGCTGTGCGGCTAGCTGTTGTTGCAGCTGAAACTGCTGCTGCTGTTGTTGCTGCAGCAGCTGGAGTTGCGCGGCGGCCGCCTGCCCCCCCGCCGCCGCGGCCTGCTGTGACCGGAATAGTTGCTGTAACAATGGCAAACGAGCTTTTAGGAAATATGTTCCATCAATTATACATATTTACTAAAAGCATCCACTAACTAGCGAAACCAGAATTGAGAAATAGAATATGAAGGTACGAAGCAAAAATTGAACTGGATACTATATTAGCAACAGTAACTACAGTTGAACGAGACGGAAAATAAACTCTAGGTTATGTTTAATTAATAAGAGGAACGTATCGTTTATTGTTTTTTATTCGAGGCTGTGGCGCTCGAGGGCTGCTCTCCGTGAAGCGCGCTAATTAACACAATCGTTTAAAAAGTTAATAACAAGCCGCGTTGCTGTCCGATGCATGTGCCGCTACTGGCTTCCAGCCGTCGCGTTTGTTTCTTTGGATATGCCAGAAAAAAGATAGTTACGTTTTACATCCCGTTTAATTAAAACGTTAAGCTTTCATAAAATTTAACCACCGCTTCAACGATACATATGCACGTTTGTAAATGTAAGGTAGTAATAGTAAATTACAAATAAAAAGTGTCCGTAGTTAACATATTTTCGGTTGGTGTAGGTAGGATATTTTGTATGGGGTGAATCAGTGTCGGGGCGCGTAACGTGTGTGATGTCATCGCGGGCGGCCGGCTCCGTTTACCTGTTGAGATGAGATTAGTTGGCTCGGCTCCAGGGCCGCGCGCCGCACTGTAAACGCCGACAAGCATTCCGCATACAACAATCGCCACTCGTGCTCCTCCTCTACGCGCTATTGCCACCTAACTTAGCTAATGCCCGTTTCTGCTGTCTCACGCTACTTTCATTTCATACTTGTTACTAAAAACCTATCAGAGCGATACAATTGTATGCAATAATATTGACGAGAATCTCAAGTCGTAGAGCAGGTATCGGTACCAAACCAACATTAACACAATATTATGATTACATATATAATTATCTGCCACCTTCGTACTACGCCAGATCACTCAAGTTAATGAATGTAATAACTTGCCACAGCTTTGCATTCATCGATTCAAGGTACATTATGTCGAACAGTTGTAATCCACAAAACAGATGCCAACCTCATCGTAATTTTAATTACGGTGCTCCTACATTCCGGGTGTCTATTTTATTTTTCATTAGCTAATTGACACCAAATGATTATCTGATGTCGTAACTTCGCAGCGGGTGAAAAGTGTATTCTAAAGTCTGTCGGTCGGGGAGTCGCGTTTGATCTCGCAAGGCGGTGGCTCCTGCTTCCGAGGCAATTTAATTCATCAAGGTGGTGTAATTTAGCGTCGCGCGGGGCGGCCCTTGCACGTGCGCGAGCCTGAGCAACTTGACCGCAACAAAATTAAGTCGCCGCCGTAGTTGAATTCGTGGATAGTGACGGCGGCGAGGCAGGCAGCGTCTCGCATTCAATTAGACGCTCAGTAATCCGGCTGCGGCGAGCTTCGATACCAATTACGGGGCTATTAGTGACAGGAGCGTGCATGCTCCGCTCAGACTTGATCCCGCACATTTCCTATTACATCGTCGTACCTGTTGTTAGCAAATGAAACTTATTAACCTTGTCGATAATAACGGCGTACTGGAAATAGAGCATTGCCAAGAAATCCTGCATATCGTGAATTAGTGAAGCATACCGTAAAGAACCTTACGATTTAAATCAAACCATATCTATCCAAAACCCATGTATCTTTTCGGTAATTACACAAAATAATTTTAAGTTTCAATTTTTAATACGTATTTCAGTATCCTAAAGAAATCTTAAACAAGCGTCCTGTTTGTTAGAGAGTTGTTTATAATCATCTACTTTATATTGATGATATCTTTTACAGTGTCTGGTTTTTATCTCTGGTCTGTTTATTTGATACGAAAGAGGAAATGACGGACCACGATCGCCGGCGCATTTTTTGTGATATTCTCGAACAACAGAGTAGTAACAACTATGCTCGGGCACTCTTTTTTTATAGATGAAGGGCAAACGGGCCTCCTGACGGCAGGTGGTCACCGTCGCCACCAGTACTAACATCGGATAGGTCGCCAATGCGTTGTTAGCCCGGCTGGAAGCAAACTTTCCGACATTTGTTTAGTGGTCATTTTCTGAACCTACCACTGGTGGTGGAGTCATTAAAATTATAAGAAGGAATGATCATTATGTGTTAGTGTTCGGTTGTGGTTCTCTCAAGGAGGTACACTGCTCTACCGCCGTGATTTTGCGGTGATGCAATCGTGTTAAGTTTGTAAGTGGTAGAACCCGTATGTGGTTCTCTGAGAGCGGTTTTCCTTTCTACTGCGACATGCATTTCTGCTGCGCAGCAATTGTTGTTCTACTTTGTACGTGGTTGAACCTGTATAGGTACGTTTTGTCAGGAGTAGAGTGAACAGAAAAACGTATTCAAGTGATTTTCGACCTTGCTTCACAGTGGCGAGCAAACATAGGAACATGGGACATTTCTGGATCAGACAATGTCGAGCAATGACAGGTAGATAATGAGGTAGAGGGTAGCAAATTGATTATGTGATCATGAAGTTTTCTCGGATTTATCAATTCCCACTGAAGCAGCGTTAATCATACGCGTTCTTTTTCTAATAGTTACTATGACTGCTGCATACGAGGTTATAGAGGTCTCATGTCATGTCTTGATGCTGGGGAAGATGAGGAATCTTCTCTGGTCGTATCGACTAAGCCATATCAGCTGTATGTACAACACAACCTATAGCCCAGAAATATTTGTGTTTTCGTAAATAAAAGTTAAAAGTAAGTAGGTACGAGTATTTATACATTTATTTTCTTGAGTCGCAGTCTAATATCTAAGAATATTTTATTCACATATCTATACCGTGAATACAATACCTAGGATAGGTACAGTCGCGACGGTTCTAATTATATAAATTTATAAATAAGGAACCAAGTGACCAGACAATTTATTTGCAAAATAATGTAGGTACCTGCAACGTTACGTGAGCACAATGTCATTATGGTGTAATTGCCAGCGTGAGCCCGACAGCTGAATCATTAGGTAGTAAGTGGGTAGAGTGCAGTACAGCAGTAATAGTAACGCGGCCGCAAAGATGGCAAGTCATGAAATGAGCGAGTGGCGGGCAGGTGGCGGCAAGTGGTGGCGGTGGTGGCAGTCGGCAGCGGTGCGCGGCATCTGGAGGCATTTATTATTTACGAGGACGATGACGAGAGGACGAGCGACGCTCCGCTCCCGCGAGGATGGCCCGCTTCAAGCGTCGGTAAACAAATTACGCGACAAAGCAATCAATTATAAGGACAAGAACGTAGCCGTGCCTCTCGAATCGAACGTTACGTCAACATGAAGCTTTTAGCGGCAGCGACGAGATGCGACTGCTTCGCCCGAACGCGACACTTCTCTCTCTGCATTTAACGTCTATGCGAGTAGAATTATTTGTCAAATATAGTGAAGTAACGTGACTCGCGGGAAAAATGTTTTAGATGAAAGAAAATTGGATTGTCGATCGAGTACAAAAGCTAATTTAGGGCGAATCGAAGTCGACGACGGGGTCGGAAGTCGCAACGAGATTACTGGGATACCCGCGCTACGTCTCCGCTAGCGCTGGTATATCTTGCCGTAACGAGTTTATCTGCCCCGAGGGCTGCTGAGGCTCTCACGAACCTCATAACTAACCTAATGCTGACTTTATCAAAATCAGTGTAAACATCTAACGTGAAATAAAGTGGGTACGTGCCGGTAACTTGTCTCCTAAATATTACATCTAAAGAAATTGACAAAAAAAATCGACCTGAATTTATTTTCTCCACCGTTTTGGTTAGAATTTTTTTACTTAAACCACGGTCGCGTTTTAATTAGCCCGTTAGATACCTACAGCCTATTCCTGAAAAAGCGTTAGCAGATTCTCGTGAAAAGGTGGCAAAGGGCGAGGGCGGGCTCAAGCTGGGCGGAGCGTAGCCACGCCTACGTCGCCCACGCCCTGTCAGAATTACAACTTAATATTTGTTTTGACGAAGACTAGCTCAATACTATAACCGTGAACAGTCACGAAGAGGTCCCGTCATTCGTCTAAAACAATTTAATCTACGTTGCCTTCAAAGTTAAATACTTCCTCGATGTGTATATCCATCAGTAATTTTTAATTAAATATACTTACGTACCTAAAAAAATTTAATAGATTTACTGTTGGTAACATTTAACTTCAGGATTAATTAGTATTAGACTAGTTACATTACATACCAACTTAGAAACCTGCGTAGCATGTAGGTACCTATGTCAAATTGTGTTTGTCTTAAACGTATGTATATAAGTTTGTTCATACCTGATGTAAGATGTCCGCATTAGGCGGAACCTGTAATGTTAGCGTAAGATTATGATAAAAATTTTTTTTTATAACGTTAGAAAAAAATTAATAATAATAAACCCTAATAATTGGAGACATAATAAACTGTCTACAAATCTTCTGTAATGCTGAAGAATTGTTTGTTGTTTGACTGGTCACAAACATTAACGTTATCTTGGTCAGACTACTTAAGAAAACGGAATGATAAGATATGTAGAAACATAATCACGTAGGGATTAAGCTCTTTAATAAATGAAAAACAAACGATACAAAACGAACAAACAAAAACAAAAAAAAAACGATATGTAGCCACTATAAGCAACCCCTTCTTAAGTCACTTTATCCACACTATATAACAAAATCCAAACTAAAAACTTTGTTATGATTTTCTCTTTACCACCTTTGCGTTCTATATTTTAATACTTCCTAGACTTCGCATACAGCTCCGCCCGCTTGTTTTACAAACCAACCCCATCCCCATTTCTCTAAGTGTTAAAAAATTTGAGTAAGTAGTTAAAGCTTTGACAAGCCTTCGAGGCTTCGAAACAAATGATTGAATTTCGAATCTGATCCGCGCAGATGTTTTTGTGACGCTAGTGCACGACGTATAGGCTCAAAATGTACGATGACACACACATTGACACATTTCGAAAAAAAAATTGGTAAGTATATTTTGTGGTAGGACCGTTTTTGGAAGTCGAATGCTCCATCTAGACAGATATAAAATCTGTTAGCAGTTTAGTCGCATTGCATGTTTAAGGTACAATCGAGCTGCGCTGGCTGGCGCTGGCATGTAGTGCTAAAGGAAAAAAAAAACGAACAAAAATTTCCTTCTCTACCATCAAATATATCCGACTTTTTCCAAAGTTCTAGCAATCAAACCACACCAAGTCTCATATTGTAGTTTCTGCGTAATTGTGATTGAGTAACACTTTTAAAAAAAAAAAAATTATGGACAATATCTAAACTATCATTACAGGTTGAACCTAATGCGATAGGGTGAACTAGATAACACTCACATGCCTTCGAGAACTATATTGAGAAG
>DWMR01000939.1:0-10608 GCA_018245355.1 Dalla costala | reverse complement strand
CCTACATTACTCGCGCGAATCATCTTTGATTCGCGCAGTTACTTTGCTCAATGGGGTACTGGCCCAGACCTGGACTTGTTTTATTCCTCACATGCTGTTTCGCAGAACGGCCAGCGAATACATCCAGAAAGAAGTATGTATGTAACCGGTTTAGGCTTGAGGAACCTGTCATGCTTACTACATTTCTTTAAAAATTGTAACTAAGAAATCATATCCATCACTGAAAATACTATAATTTCTTCAGGCAGTGGTTGCCCATCCCATAGCAAGCTGAAAATTGCATTTTTGCATCACAAACGGACTTTGGCGAAGCGTTGCCTACCGGAGACCCTCTGTCCAGCAGAAGTCATTAAAAATCATTATACCTACCTACCTAAATAATTATAAAATATTTTAACAGGGTGTTTGTTTTATTGTCCTGCCATTGTTGTCTTATGATTAGGTAGTCAATAAAATTAAGGGACATTTGCATAAAAAACTAATTGTAACCATTAATGTTTATTTATTATTTATACCTAGACATGTTAACATTAAATTGGCATGTCGAAAATAAACATCATCATCATCATAACCCATTACTGGCCCATTACCGAGCACTGGTCTCCTTCCAAAATGAGAAGTGTTTAAGTTATAGTCTACTTCTCTGGCCAACTAAAGGGTTGGTGGACTTTACACACCTTTAAGAACATTTTGGAGAATGTGGGCATGCAGGCTCGCTTTACTCCCAATGTTTTCCTTCACCATTGAAGTACTTAAGTGACATTTACTTGTTTAAATAACTCAGAAAAATCAGATTGTCTTGGGATTTGAACCCTGGACCTCCCACCAGAGTGGTAAATAAACAACTTATAGATACATATTTATGTTTCTTTGAAGTAACTTAAACTAGATTGTCCACTCTCAAACACGTCGATTTCGCCAGTTTTAGCTTATGCACTTCCCCTTTGTATTTGAGAGTTGATCCTATACAAATTTTATTCTTGTAGAATATACCTACTTGCATATAAAAGTATGAAGGTATAAGTATAAAGTTACACTTTTATAAAATTTTAAATAAATGTATCATGTATCATCTCACATAGACTTACTACCCAGTGGCTTCATGTTTGCCGTTATTTTGTGTCCGGCTTCGTTGACACACTCAAAGGTAGCTACTGAGCGGGGCCATGACCCACTCTACAAGTTGTTAAAGAATTTTTATTAATGATCATGGACATTTGTTTGTTCATAAATTTATTAAATACTGTGGGCTGACTGTATATTTTAGACATTAGACATAGGTACATTTATAATGAATTTTAATATATAAACACCCTTGTGGTGAGTGAGGCTGGAAGTTAAAAATGTGAACAATTTAAAGGACAGTCCTCTCTGGCAGTATTTTTAAAAAAAATCATCAATCAACAAACAACAACCCCGGCCCACGAATGAGCACGGGTCTCCCTATCAAAATGAGAAGGTTTAGACCATAAATAGTCCACCACGCTGGCCAAGTGCGGATTGACAGACATATTTTTACATTAGAAAAGTATGAATTAAAATTACGATACATGCTACAATGGTTTATATCAGTATATCTATTATATTAAATTTCTAGTTCCTAACCTTACAGAAACAATTTTACAAAATATTTTTATACACCTGCCTCTACAGCACTTATAATAATTATGATAGTAAAAAACAGAAACTTAAATTTAACGTTTAGCGACAATAATCCTGTCAAATTTGACTAAAAAAATCGTAACCTCGGAAAAAATCGCAGCTGCAAATTGGAGTTTTTAATTTTGTAATTCTGTACATTTCCTTCGCCTTCCTTCCTTCCTTTCTTGTTAAATTTCGGTATACCGTTCTAATAACAGCGATACTGGCTTAGCTTAATAGTGCAGCCGACCGTTCCTATTGAGGACGAGGTTGAAGGCAAGACTGATGTTAGCGAATTGATTTTGATGAAACCTTAGTGTTACGGCTTATACACCCGAATCAAACACGCTACAATTCATAAAGATACAAGTCGGAAGAAACGTGGCATCTGAGAACTATCTCAGCGGCGGTGCAGGTATGCTGTATAAACAGTCTTTATGAAATAACTATTTTACACATGCCGAGCTGCAGGCAAAAGCTAGTTATCAATATAATAAGACTTCCTTCATCGAAATTTATCGTGAATTATGCTTAATGGGGAAACCATGTTATACACCAAATGCCTACAATATATTATCTCATCTAATAGGTGGTGTGGAAATGTGGGCATTTTAGGCATTCTCGACTTCTTGAAATCACGATATCTACTGAATGGTTGACCTTACGAAAAAGGATATCTGAACCTTTTTTTGTAGATAATCGGATATTCTACAAATTTTAGAAAACTTATTTTTGTAATAACTCGTGAGTTTTGTAATAACACTAGAGGTATCGGTAGAAAACGATACCTACTTGCTACATAATTAAGACCTTAAGTAAAAATAAAAAAAAGGCAGCCGAATGGAGCTTTTGACAAATCATTTAAAATAATAAATTAAAGGTCTCTTCCAATTTTCAGGTTTAGATTTCTCCGAGGTTGAATATCTTTTTTGACTGGATTAGATGGATGAATACTACACATGAAAATAGTTTACAGTAGGGTGGTTTTAATTTGTACTACTTGCATACAGTATTACAAATTAAATATCAACGTTAATTAGGTATAACAAATGCATTAAGTCGAAACTTACGACTGAATCTGATCATTCACCTTCAATACATTAATAGGTAGTCATACTAATCTAAAAAATTGACAAAATGGAATCCACTATGATTAAAGAATATAAAATAGTTATATTGTACGTCACTACTACGAGTAGGATACGTCCTAAGATAAGGTGATTCTACGCCAAGACCTACTTCGGTCATTCACCACAAAAAACCATTGCTTTGATTTAAATTAGGTAGGAAATAGGAATACATTTTTAATCAAGTTGTTACAAAACGGCGTCTTTATTGACCAGCAAGTTTAATAATCTAAGGATGTTCTAGCTAGGGGTAGTCAAATACCATGTGATCTGAATCCTAGAGACCCAAGGACCACAGATAACTCTTAAATACAAAAAATATACATACTTATATAAACTCACTGGTCATCTTACAAATAAGCACAGTAGCTTATCGATTAAAGGAGAATGCCTTACACCAGGCTCCAGAATGCGCCTTCGCATTCCATGTCTAAACAAAATTCTTGCATGCTATCCAAAAATCTCAATTTAAGTATTATTAATGGTTTCAATGTTTGACCGGGTATTGTACTTCAATGATAAATGATTTATATTCATTTGTATTGCTTTTGCATCCGACAACTGAAGTACAAACTAAAATTTTACTTTTTGTTTTCTGTTTTTTAAGTCTCATGGTAAGTGAAAAATACAATACAAAGTGTCTTTATTGCACACCAGATAGTACATTATACACAGAAACCACATTACACAAATTGGCGGTCTTATCACTAAAGAGCGATCTCTTCCAGACAACGGAAAGGAAAAGGGTAGGGGTGCACACTATTATAGGTACACACACACACACACTCATATATACAATATACAGGTCACACAGGTAAGTAAACATAGTTTTATAAGCAGCCATGGAAAAAGAGGTAAATATAGAAATAGTAGCAAGGACAGAAGAAGAAAGAACAGAAGAGTGAGAGAGAGAATGAGCGAGATGAGATAGTGAAATGAAGGAGAAATAAATAGTATGTGAACTGTTTATATGAGAATAAATTTCTTCAAACCTATACCTAAGCTTAAATTATGGAATATACTATATTGGGCCCAATCCCAAAATAATCTCACTATTTTGGGAGTGAGAGCATAGAAAACTTCAGTATCAGATTCTTCAGTTCATATATTTGATTATAAGTTTAAATGAACTCTGCATTTTTAAACACACACACACACACACATACAGGCCAAGCATACTTTTAAAATGTATTTGAATGGAGTAGTGGAAGTTGGAGTTTAAATCAAAATTGTTAACTGATTTTATAATTCTTTTTTAAAATTAATATTTGTGAAACGAATTAATTAGTGGGGGTCTAAGTCCCATAATGAAATAGGTAGGCATTCTCCTTTAAAACATTATTATGGTGCCGTATGTAGCTAACAATCAAAACCTCGCCACATAGAATCACCTACAATACACTGAAGAGACATCCCAAGAGAATGCGCATTAGAATTTTTGGAGCACCTGTTCCCTTTACGTAAGAATAATATAAACGACATAATTATTGCTCAAAATTATTAGTAAGTATAGGTATGTCCTAAACGATAATTACAAAGAGGAACACTTTCGACTCCGTCCAATATGACACACTGCATTTCATTTAAAACGATAGCTAAAGACTGATAGATGATAAAATCAAATAAATTTGATTTTAACATTTAAATTTTCTCTTGTATGAACGGGTGAGTCAGACAGTGGTTGACGGATGCGCGCTTGGTAGGGTCTAGCATGAGCATCCGTTCGAGGAGATCCCTTAACTGTGTCATCTTCTTAGCCTCTGGAGGAGGCACTCGGTATGAGATCGGCGCAAGTTCAGAATTCAAATCGCGCGTCACCTTTATCGACGACATCACCACAATCTTTTCCTGTAAGGGTAAGCGAAGCATAAGAGAAGTTTAAATGCAATACTATGCTAAGTTAAGTACCCCGCTGCTAGGCAGCGTGCACCATGACATTGCTCCCATCATCTAGCTAGCACCAAACGTGCTCGTAATTCACCCGGTGATATCAGTCCATGCAACACGTAACACTTAACACGTTGACGCGCAGTACTCCAGACACAATACAAGTTTTATTGTAATAACTTCTATAGGCGTATACCGCGCGTCAACGTGTTAAGATCTACCACCCACCACAACACCACAATCAGGATCCAGAATCAGTGGCGTATACTTAACCAGTCGCAGATAAGGACTAATATTGTTAAATCGTATATCATGTGGACACATCCCCTACCTCCAAATATTCCTATTAATAATTAATCCTATTAAATATTTTTGTATCAGGACGAAAACAGTCCTAATTAAATTTCCATTGAATATGCTTAGATTCCATATATTATACCACAGCTATTTAAGTGAGTATCCTTAATCAGATCACAATACACATAACTTACCCTCTCGGTAATTTTATCCAATTGATGATACAAAAAGTTGCAATTAGCATCAAAATGCTGGTCTTTGAAATGGCCCTTCTTGATTATTTTATTTGGTATTTTTCCTTTCAAGTCCATGAAGCATTTTAACATTTGATTGTTCGATTTGCCGCTGAACATAATTCTGCCGGTCGACAATTCATATATGGTGCATGCTGTCGACCACATATCAATCCCATAGTCGTAGTTAACTCCGAGAATTATTTCGGGCGCTCTGTAGAACCGCGACACTAAGTACGGGGTGATTTCATTGTCAGCGATGAGTGATGCAGCACCAAAGTCACATAGCTTCAGCATTAGTTTGTTCTCAGTCACCAAAATATTGTCAGGTTTTATATCTAAAACAGAAATGCACTAGTAAACAATGGTGAAAAATAACGACATCAACACATTAAAAATATGAATTACATATTTATCTTTTAGGTGCTACAATACAATCAACGTATTTGAAACTTACCAGCATGCAATACTCCAGTTTTCTTCAAAAGCTTCAAAGCTAACAGTATCTGCTGTGTGTAACTTCTTACAGCTTTGACGTGAATTCCGCCATTTTTGCCATATTTCTTAAGGAGTTCACGTAAATTCATGGACAGCGGCTCCATAACCATACACAGATGCCGTTTGTGGAAAAAGTGACGGAACAGGCGAAGGCAGTGGAATTTGTCTTCGGGATCGGCATCATTCAGTCGTTTTAGCATCTCCAACTCACGCAAACCAGTCTTATGCCTTAAAAAACACAGGATATTTTAATAATCTACATAAATAATAAAAAAAAGAAAACAGAAATATTTTTTAAAATCAAGCTTTTATTAAAATGAATGAACTAGGAAATTTATTTATCTTTCTGAACGCACCCATAAATATTTGACAACCAACAAATATGTCAAACATTTCTGACAGTGTCACTATTTATTTAGCATTGTTAAAATCTAAATACACGATAATCCGAATATTGTGGATATTACGTTGAGTCGAAATACTTCCTTTAATTTGAGGGGACCCAAGTCTACCGTACCAACGGGACGAACATCAGATGTTTGACAGGGACATAGGAACAGCTTGTTTGTGTATGTATACACACACGCAAAGAAAAATGTTGTTTTTACTATTATTAATTAGTTATAAATGATTATTAATTAGGTAATCATAAATTGTCATCCAAACTAAACGCGTATGCAAAATTTCAGCTCAATCGGATAACAGGAAGTGGTTGAAAATTGGTTTGCAAGGTTTGATGGAAAAATTGTGTTAGTTGCATACGAACATGCGAAGTTAAATAAAAGCTTATAAAAATGAGTTGAATGTTGTTTCGTTTCGTTTGTATGTTGGTTACTTACATAATTTCATTATTTCTTATGATCTTAACAGCGACGTCGTGGTTCCCGCGCGCTTCATCTCTCGCCCGCACCACGTTTGAAAACACTCCTTGCCCCGTATATCCATATACGGTGTACCGATTGTCTAGTACTTCACCAATGCGCACTCTGTTTATAATAATTATTATATTTTAGGACAATGACGTTTTCACTTACCTATGAAATACCCATAAAACAAATTGGTTTCTGAAACGTATCATGAACACAGATCAATGTTCTTATTTTGAATGGTAACATCAATTCACCGTTTATGTTGAGTATAATTGGCTTAAGGTGCCCTCGGATAAATTCACGAATCCGCATAATATATATAAAATAACTTATTACATCGCTCCTGCAACTTCTACAACAAACACTTCCAAGAATTGAATATATGTAGTAGTTTAATAGGTGTAAATAAGCGGAACCTTAACCTGGCTTTTCTGTTTCTGTTGCTTGTTTCTTTTTATTTATTTTAGTTTTAATTTATCTTTCTACCTGCTAGAAATCTAAAATTTAAAAAAAGTACATAATACTAATACTAAAAAAAAAAAAAAATTATGTATTTGTAACAAGTGTAAACTTTGCCTATCTTTATTTTAGTTGTTGTATTTTGAAATACTGTGTATTGTAATACCCCTGTGTACCCCCTGTATGTTTCCCGAATAAAAATAAAATAAAATAAAATAACTTTACCTGTAATATCCTTCAGCATCATCCCAGTTATCTGTTAGAGATGGGTTCTCTAATGTACTTTTCTGTCTTGATCTACCCGTTATTGTTGTCTATAAATAAAATCATAGGTATATGAATATATTTGTGGTAATAAAAATATAGCTTACATTTAACCACTGGACTTTGACCGCAGTTCCAGTTTCAGTTTTCACATACAAACATTCATCCCAGCCTCAGGGGATAATTTTTTGATAAAAAGCAGAGCATGTTCCTTTTCAAGGTTCAAGCTTGTTTACACAAAATTTCATAAGAGTCCGATAGACGTACAAACATCCGATCCGCACAAACTTCCGAATTTATAATACTAGTGCCTATTTTATTAATTACTTATATTTCCACAAAATCAAAATGTTTATCCACATATTTCTACAATTCACTTACTCCGATGTTTTCAAATGTATCCTGATCTGCAAACATATCCCATTCAGAACCTTTTTTCTCAGATTTATTTGCTGAGGACTTAGATTCCAAATCATCTTTTTTGGTCAGCGAAACTTTACGACTGACCGAATCATCTTTCGAGTCGGTTTTTTTACTGTTGTTTGAAATGGTTTTTGAATCATTTTTTTCTGGTTTTCGTGGTGGTTTGATGTCTGGCGTATCGGAACCTTTGCTTAATTTTGAATCTGCCTTTGGAGTGATAGCACTACTTTCAGGTTTTTCTTCGTTTGTAATTTTAACGTTTGTAAGTCTCTGTAACACAAGATAACAAATGGTTATAAGCATATAAAATTAAACAAAAAAGTATAGTAAATAAGAATCTCACTTTTAACAACTGTTCCCGTTGTTTCCTTCGTCGCTCAATAATTTGTTCCTCACTCTCTTCTTCATCGTCGTCAGTGTTTATGGATATGTTAAGCTCTTCATCACTCGAACTCTCTACTATTTGTGTTACTTCATTCGTCGATAGATTCTAAAATCAAATCAATATTATAATTTAACTCAAATAAATATAAAATAAAACTTTGGGAATACCACGGTTAATAAATGCAGAAAATACTTTTTCTGGCATCAGCATGTTATATCCATAAGCATAAAATCAACGGGCAGAATTTATTCTTATTAATAAGTCGTTCAGTTAAATCTTCTTTACACAGTCTTTACATAGTATAAAACAAAGTCGCTCCCTTTCTGCCCTCTGTACGCTTAGATGTTTCAAACTACGCAACGGATTTGAATGCCGTTTTGAACAATAGACTGATTCAAGAGGAAGGTTTATATGTATAATACATGCATATTATAGTAGAGAAAAGCCAAGGATTTCATTAAGGATATTCTACTAGGGATAGCTAGTATAAAATAAAATAAAGCGGACAACTTGTTAGAAATCGGTTGTCAACTACTACTCCTTAAAGCTTAACTCACCTTAAACCTTTCCCTATTATCGACTCTGAAATTCCTTTCCCGCGATATTCCTCTAAGTCTATCACGAGTACGATCACTTTCTATCTTCTTTCTGTCGCGATCATAAGACCGCCCTTCAAGATCGTTAGAACGCCGATCACGTTCATGAGATTTCCTGTCACGCTCTCGTGACCGCCGGCCGCGATCAGGAGACCTCCTGTCCAACTCATTAGAACGTCTGAAACCCTCCTGTGATCTCCCAAAGCGATCAAGAGACCTTTTGTCTCGGTCGTGAGATCGCCTATCCCGATCAACTTGTCTTGGAACCCTGCGTGATCGATCAATCAGCGATCTTTCACGAGTGGGGCGAGTGCGCATGTTTTCCCTATCTTTTCGTCTATTTCTTTCGTTTATTTCTGAAGACATTCGAGTCTCTTTTCCACGTTCTCTCTCTCTTCCCCGTTTTTTTTCCCGGTCTCTTTCCCTTTCACGCTCTCTTTCCTTCTCTCGATCTCTCATTTCACGTTCTCTTCCTCTGTCTGATTCATATTTGCGGCGGTCTTTTTCTTTGCGTTCTTTGAGCTCCCGTTCACGTGCTTCCCTTTCTTCAAACCTTTTTTCGTTCACTTTTTTGTTTTCCCTATTTATAATATCTCTTAAATCTTCATCGTTCCGCTTAGGTTTGAACAAGCGTTCCTTCTCCAATAATCGATTTCTATTGTGTTTATGCTTAGTAAATTTTTTATGATCAAGCTGTCGTCCCTTTCTATTTTTTTTGGAGTCAGGAGCGTTCATGTTGTCGTCATGAATGAATATTACGTCATTTATATCATCGTCACTTCTTTCTGAGAAGTAAGCAACTAAACGAGCCTGTAATCGTTCCTTTTGTATCATTAACTCATCAAGATTGAGGTCATCTTCTATTATATTAAGCTCCGGACTGGCACAGTCCTCTTGATAATTTTCTGTTTCTGAGGTAGATGATATTGTTTCTAAAGCATCATCACATCTTAAAACATTTTGGGTCTCTGCGTTCCTGCTACTGCTTTGAGAATTAATGAGAACTGCATCACCATTCTTTGATGTTGACTTTATTGACTCAATTGAGGGAGAATCTATAGACGATGTGAGCTTAATAGGCTGAAATAGTCTTGATTTCTGAATCAAGTCTTCTACGTCTGAAAGGGAAGTCTCACTTTCCGGTTCCGGGGGTTTCGGTTTTTCTCTTTTTGGTTTCTTCCTTTTTTTTAATGTTTTGTTGTCATCTTTACTAGATTTACAGTGTTTCTTGTGTTTTTTGATCTTTTTTTTCCGCCTTTCTTCTTCCAATAGATCCATATCGGAAGAAAAATCTGTGTCATATTTATCTCTGAAACAAGTAATGCAATAAAATACTTACGGGGTGAATAGTAGTAAATTGGCCATCATTATTTTCGTTTATCTTAACTCTGTAAAATGATAGTTACACGTTACAGTAAGTTAAATTCAAATTAAATCACACTGCATTTGATTTTACCAATCTCAACGCACCTGTACTGGCGCTTTACAGTTTCAATCAATTGTATAGAAATATTGATTGTAAAACATGAACTTTTCATTTTAAGCAAACATTTACAAAATAATTTAATTAATAATAACGATGTTAAACATCTCGAGCCTACATCATTGCTTAATAAATATAAAATTGACGGTAACTGACAGGCAATGGCGTCTGCGACCAACGACTACAGAAAATAAATAAAAATAAATTATAAATGCGACAGAGGATCTTAAACAATATAAATTAGGGGGAAAAAAGATAATGTATATATTAATTTAAACACATATAGATTATAACGATTATCCTACATCTATAATCTATATGAATATAATACGTGTGAATAACTGTTCTTTACTTCATCACGGTTAACCTCTGGAATGTACAGTGGACATATCTAGGCGAAACACACTTGATTTTCTATTGTGTCTACGATTGCAGCATTCAATGGA
>DWMR01000938.1:0-10610 GCA_018245355.1 Dalla costala | reverse complement strand
TTAGTTTTTTTATGTTTTGAATTTATTTTTAATCTGTGTGGGTGGTGTGAAAATATGTGGTCATTCAGCATGGTTACTCTCATCACGTATCGTCCGTTCACGACGTTAGTTGGCAAATTATTTAATTTCGTCAAATCATGTTGGATGCCCCTTTTTGAGGTTTCATTCCATACAAAAGTGTACGAAAAAATTATGCAAACCTGTATCGTGCCCTAACTACTGAGTGGGGTTCTAATTAACTGAACGGAGCACGGTTGAATTTAATTATAACTAACGTCGTGAACAGACGACGCCTGTTAGAGTAGACCACAGAGTACTTGGAGTAGACCTGCTGTTCTGTTGAGAATAAAATTGAATTGACATTTGATTTGACATCTGTCTTGTGAACTGTGTGCTGTCTGCTGTCGTCGCTTAGTAATTTATTTAGTAATAAGAAATTTCGTCTTATTAATATGAACAGCTGTCCTAGCTAGTGGTAATAAATTGCATGTAATAATATTAGAGTTGGTGCGATATACTTCTTTATGGAACCCGAATGCGTTTAAAAGTACTAGGATAGTTGTTGGGGGAACGAAATCTGCGAGCAGAATTTCCGTAGTTTCAGAAGAATGTCGATTCCTCCACTCGTTTGTAGCACACCTCCACCACCTGATCAGTGTGAGGACGACAGAGATGTTGAAGACTTTGATATACAATACAATTGTAAGTTATGTGTGTTATTTGTGCTTGTAATCAAAAACTTAATTAACTTAATCTGGTGATTTTGAGACCTTCAAAAGTCTTTGTGTAGTGTTGACTGCTTCTGTGGAGTTAATTGTTTCATCTGTAAAGCAATATAGACAACAATTATTAATTTAATCCATAAAAACATGATATTTATGTATGATAGTGCCATTTTTAAGCAACTATGTCTTGTATTTCAAACACTTCATATATTTAAATTGATGTTGGTAAGATACGATTGATCTGACTGTTGGTATACAAATAAATCTTATCTTACGCTTGCATTACCAATTTTATTATTGGATGTCAATAGTACATTACATTTTTATTTTAAAAAAAAATTACTTATGAGCATCAAATACAAAAACTTTGAAATGAATTTAACATTTGACTAAATATTAGTTCATCACTAGCCGTAGACATATTTTTTTATTTTCAAAACCTATTTACTTATACATGTTTGTAACTCTTATTTTCCCGTATTAACTCTTATTTTCAAGGTCTTGCTCCAAAGAATATTTCAAGAACTCCATTTGCTCTCACTCTAATGTAAACTGTATCTGTAAGATAAGGATACAAAATGTATATTACACAGTTTCCTGAAACAAATTGTATGTAGAAATAATTTATCCAGATTATCTAGATTACTAATTCCATAAATTTTATTATAGTCATTGATGTCTACTGTCTGTATTGTCGATACTGTCACTAATGTGTTCAACCCTTACCATAAAGATCTTATTGTGCCACAAACTTCACTTCAGGGTAATAAACTGCCTAGTTTTATAATTTATGATTGATTTACAAACTGTTTCAGTATCACAAGATGAAGAAGATGGAAATGATTACAATTATGGAACTTACTCTGAATATATATACTCTACTTCTACCTCTACAAATGTGCAGCAAAGCAAATGGTCTCCAGATATCAATAGAAAAACTGAAAATGAATTACCTAATAATCAATTTGAAGAAAACAAAAATAGTATTAGTAGGTTGTCCAAAACTGATCCCACTGTAAATAAAGGTGGATTTGAAGACATAGTAATAGAAGATTTGAATTTAAAATTAGAAGATCAGAATGGTGAGGCTGACATTGAGCGAAGTACTGATAATTTTGACACAAAACCTGAAACTGATGATTCTATTGAAGAAAACTCAACCTTGCAAACATCAGAAAATAATGAGGATGATGAAATATCTGCTGTAAGCCAAGACGCCAAAGACACCAGCCACTTAAATGAGTGTACAAAACCTTTTGAGGATAATATACAACCATATATGGAGGAAACTGTTGATAGTGTAGTAAATGACGGTGAAACATTTTTTGATGAAAACATTCAACCATGTTTGGAAGAAACTATTATTCAGAAAGACTTACCGGATTTTTTTTATGTGGATAGTAACGAAAGTTTTATAAATGTACAAAAAGCGGGAACAGGAAATAAACATGAAATGAGTCTAAATGTTACTGAAGTTTCTGAACCTAGCAAGATAGTTACAGAACAGAAAGATACAGTTGTGTTGGATAGCAAAATAGGAGATTTGCCAGAGGATGAATTTGGTGATTTCGATAATTTTCAATTTATAACTTCCGAAAACAATCCTGCTGCTACAATTGAATTCTGTGATAACCCGTGGAACAGTGAAGTATCAAAAAACGGGGAATTTGGTGACTTCACAGCTAATTTTGAGGCTGATGATAATGATTTTCACTCAAATGAAGATGAAAATACAAAACATGTCGATAAAGAAGGCACAATAGTTGATAATCCAGATGATTTTGGAGATTTTGATGATTTTAAATCATCTTCAAATGAGGTTAAAGAGGATATGTTTCAAAATGAAGCTACCCAAAATGTTCCAGTTCTAAGTCTTTGTTCTCCGGATAGTGAAGTTCAGATAATAGAGAGTATAAATAGTGTATTGAGTTCTATATTTACCTCGGAAATTTCAGCACATGAAAGTGATTTTCAAGGAAAGCTTGAAAGCTTACTAAATGAGACATGGGGTCATTTGGTGGATATGGATGTTAGGCAACCCTACATTGTTAATTGGAATAATTCCTTAGGTCAAAAAAGCCTTTTAAAGGCCCTTTGTATTGATTCACGGAATATTGTAAGATTTTTTTTTTTACCTATGTATATTGACATAAATAATACTGGGTTGGTAACATGGTACGACATCAAGTTAAACATCTTATACTTCCTTTAAGAGGTTTATTTCTAAGTTGAATGCCAAGTACGAATTAATTATCTCTAGTTCAATACATGGTAAGACTATAGATACCTGGTATTCGCTCCCAGGGTTGAGAGTAGGGGGGCGCTGAGGGGAACCTGGGGGGGATTTCCGGCAAGGTAAATGCTTTTTTCAAAAATATAATTAATCAAAATCGGCCAGAGACTGCTTCCACCATTATTCGATATTCCTCGTAGTTTCGGATTTGGCCTACCAAGCCCACTTGAAAAATTCACCCTGTATAGTACCTAGTTAAATATAGCGTATCGCGGATTTTTATAAAGATATTTTTAAGCTTTATAGTTCAGCAGTACCTACATTGTTTGGTTTCTTTAGACCATTTCCTTGCATAGTTCAGCCGATACGCACGGTATATTTATAAATTAAAATCTTCCTCGTGAATCAGTCTATCTATTAGAAAAAATTGAATCAAAATTCTCGCGCACGTTTCTGACATTAGCATACAGACAAACATAGCGGGAACTTTAATTTACAATAAGTAGAAAATAATAATTTTGGGAGATATCTTAAATGACAATCGAAAATCTCACTCTATTCAATATGAAGTGTAAGAAATGTCGTACCGTCATATCCACCCTGTATCATACAATAATAATGTTTCTAAATAAGATCACTGATCACATTATTTTTTTAGTTGTTTGGGCCCAAATGGAATAATGGTATGCCAAAATATGCAGCAAATTTAACTGTTGCGCCTCTTCAGCCTCAAAAACCTTTTACGCCAGGCAATACTACGACTGCCGATGACCACAATGTGGATAAGACTACACATAAAGAACATGGCGCGTGGACAGATCCCTTCACCTCTGATGGTCAGGAATGTGAGTATTTTTATACATAAACTGATTCATTGGTTTGGTGATATAATGAAATTGAAGAATTTAAGCTATTCAAAATAATTCCCAAATATTATTGTTATCACTGCTAACAATATAAAATAACATTTTGACCTTGAATACTAATAATTCTTATTCGACAGAAATTTGTATAGCAGCAGGAAATATCGTAGATGCTACTAACAAACTAAGCTTCTTAAAAAAATTCTCACCACTGTAAAATTCTTTTGCATGTCTTGCACATGGATACACATCACTCACTTTTATCGTTACTGCTTGGTCCAACAAAATTATTCAATAGACACCTATGCTGAAGCCTTACTCCTTGATTTAGAACATCTAATGGCTACTCTAGATCAAATGGCTCACAAACACTCCACTTTCAAAATATCAGAGTTACTGACACATGGTAAGTAATATAGGCTAAGTAGCATTAATTTTATTAAGTAACTTAATTATAATTAGGCTTTTATTGCACTTCTAAAACTAAGTACATTTTGTAAAAATCCCTCATTCAAAGGGTTGTCGTTAAGAGAGTATTTTAATTTTTAATGCTCTCCTAATAGGTAGGTACTGCTTAATATTGCTTCCAAAATTAATTATCTATTTGTGTTAGTATTTACTCAAATATCCTTTACTTAAATTTAAAAAATCAAAATACACATTCAATTTCAATATTTTAAATTAATGAAAATTAACATAGCTATTTACTTAAAGAAAATTCTTGTGCTGTAAGTGGACCTTTACCTATAGCTAATAATAAAGTATATATTTAAAGAACTTACTCTCATAAATACTAGTCACTTACATGAGAACTTATTATAACATAGAGTAAATTTAATACGATCGTTCGTACCTATCTGAAAAAAAAAGTATTGTGGTTGTAATACTTTTTTTTTCAGGACGGAATTTTATTGTAATAATTTTAATGTAATAATTTATATTTCGTCCATGCAGCCACAGAACACTATTCTGTAGCACGCGCTCAAGGGCTTATACACACAGCCACCAAGTCTATTGTTTTCGTTCGTAATAATTCAACTGAAATTTCACGAGTTTCAGCTCATGAGCACATGTACCCATTTTCAATGTCTGTCACAGATGCGTTGCTCGTAATGTAGAACGCCTCGTGTAAGTATTCATTTATGGAAAGATAATGATTACATTTCTCTTGGAAATTTTGTTTATTTAAAAATCAACATATTAACTCGCAGTTATTATGTATTTGCTAGTAGCACTGCGGGGGTTCAGTAGGCTCTCTTATATTTTCAAATGTACCTAATCAGTGTACGAGATCGCACAGTGCACACTATGCATTTTCGTTTTCTTTCTATTTAACATTACTTATTGCCTAGCACTGCTACAGGGCAGGCATGCACTCATACACATTTACAATGCCCAACATGTGGCACCATTATATTATGTAGGTATAGTCACGGCCTAGCCCAAATCGCTGGGCAGCCGTGTCATATCCCAAACAGTAGGGCTATTATTATAAGTTGAGCGCTCGATATCGTAAATATATGCGCTTGTGGTCATCATTTGTATGGAAAAATGTTCTTTGGTTTAAACGCTTTCTGCTAAAAACAACGTTATTGCGTCTGCACATGAAGCAAGTTTTCTTAACAAAAATTTACTTTCGACGTTTTAGAATGGTTAGAAGTGTGTCCAACGTGTGGCAACTTATCTAGAAAATGAACGTCGTAAGTAACTTTTCTTACAAGTCAAATTGAACTGAATACAGACTTAATAGGGTACTAATGCCGCGGCATATTTTCGATAACTGGCTCGCGATTTGATGGTACCGCAATCGCCTCCGTTAGTGCGCTTACACATAAATAGCCCTACAGGGCCTACAACCAGTCGTATCACGACTCCTGACCCGAGTAGATGCCAGACACCACTACCACTACAACTTCATTGTGGACACAATAAAGAAGATTTCGTCATCACATTATAAATTGTGTAATGGCCTAATCAATTTGTTAATTTAATTTTGACGACTTGACAATCGCCCGGTCGCTAGGGACTGCCTCTGCCGAGAGTGCCCAGCGAGATATCCCGGATTGCTGATTTCTGATGCCTCTTGTCCATACCAATCCCGAAATTGTAAATAATAGTGGGGCATAAGGATGTGTAAAGCTTTATAATGTCATACCATCATGATGCTATGGTACAAGATACACAATAATAAGATAATGAACCTCAGTACAATAACCCTAAGCTGATACATAAGCTTATTATGAATCTTGTAAATTTACATACAATTGTTACTTAACTTGTTGATACATGGGCCTGAAGAATTTTTTATAATAAATAATATTTTAAATTATTGTTTATTCTTTATTGTTGGTTCACCTAATTCTATGTTTAACAAAGGGCAGCATTAATGCCTGTTGGCATTCTCTGCCAGTTAATAATTTTTACTTACAATAATATTATTCTTGAAATTTCAGCTTGCAACTCGGATACTGGGAATTCTGCAGCCGTAACAAGACCAGCCAATTTAAATGTATTTACAAATGTGATACCTCCGGAAATTGATAAGATATATTCGTCTACATTAAGTGTGCAGCCTATTCGTCAAATTAACTTGCCCGATACTCATATTTTCACACCAACAGACTCGGAAACACCTAGGTCCAAAACTATACACTACGACCAGGTACCAACCGTGTTAGTGCCTCAACCCCCAGAAACCAAACAACAGCCAACAGAGTTAATAGCAAAATCCAAAAGTAATGTAGTTGTGAATAGTTCAGAAAATGATGAAGACTACTGGGAATTTCAAGACTTCCAGGGGCCTAAGAATTCAGGTTTTAAAAATCCTGTTCCAAATAAGTCTGATGTAAGTGTTGTAAATAACAGCAGCTTACCCCAAGTCACCAGCGCTTACAAGACTCAAATACTCCAACCAATTAAAGTTGAACCCATGATGCCTGCACTTAACTGGCCTGATCCCGGCGAAGTAAAGGAAACGTTTGATGACTTTTCAGAGTTTATATCTAATACTTCATGGAATAATGACAAAAATACAGGTAACCAATCTGATAACCCATTGAATAGTAAGCAGGAAGGCCAATCTACGCCAAACACAGAGACTTTGGATGATGAATTCGAAACATTCCAATCTGCGCCAGCATTAAAATGTACACCTATAGATAATATCTATCAAACTACAGCTAATACGAATAGCCACAATATTCCACAACAATTTACCGATACTATTGAAATAAGGCATACTATGCATTCCAAAACAGATACTACTAATAATGTAATTTCGAAAGAAACGATTGCCAATCAAGTACTACTTACCAGCACAACCACAAGAGAGGGTAATGTAAAAAAGTCGCCAGTTCTAACTCCGGGGACTCGTAGCATTAATACATCATTACTGCAACCGTCGATTGCTAGTACGAGTGGATCTCAGCGAAGTCATCAAAAAACTGGTCAAATTCTACAACCGCTTTCTTTAGAAAGTTACTCTCAAATAAATTGGCCAAGTCCAGGAATCGATTTACAAGATTTATCGCGATTTAATCCTGTAGAAAGCCTTCAGTCTTTAAAAAGTGATGTTAGTACAGGAGGTTCCAGTAAGGTGGCTTCTCCTGCACACAAGGAAATGAACAATGTTCGCAATGATGTATCTGATGAAGATATTTGGGGAGATTTTGTGTCGAGTAAACCTAAACAACAGACGCAGCCTAAGAAGTTACCGGCGTTTGCAGATGATGATGAATGGACCGATTTTGTATCGAGCCCTAGTGTTAAATCTCAAAATGGCTTGAACACGATTAGTTTGAATGTCCATACAAACTTGAACCTGCAAAAAACTTCAGGTCCAAGTAAATTTCATACGAAAAGCAATCATTTATCATTGGATATACCTGCATTAAACTATGTAACACCCAAATCTAGTAATCGTGGCTTGTACAATGATAAACACTTTCAAAATTTATAACGACACCTTAATCATTTGCAGTTTCTTATTAAATGTACTTAAATAGGTTAAATTAAAGTTAATTGTAAATATATTGGTGAAGGGTCGAAATTATAAGTAATGTTTTTATGATTTTACTTATGTCAATAAATATTCCAATATAATGAGGCAATAAATAACTCGTATGCATAAAAATTCAATTTATTAAAGAATTTGATTATTTTTATGTACTTAACATTTTTGTAGCCCTAATATTAACTAATAAGCAATTACGTATTTGATAGTATTAATTTATTTTATTCCGTTTGTGTCGTTTTATTCTTTTACATTCGCTTTTTTCTAAGGGTAAGTGATCTCTTATTGCTTTACCCAGGAAGTGCTTTTAGTTTTAATATCAACCTAATTAGTTTGATGCCACAAGCAGTTAAAAGCAGGCTGGTTGTTTGTTATAATTTATAATATATAGTGGATAGTGTGTTGCGGTGATATATTATTTTTATTTTTGACTTTTAAAAATGTATAGTGACCTATATAAAACCAGATGGTGTTTGGTATATCCTGATCAAATTAAGGTGTATAAAATCACTTTTGTACCTACTGATGTTTATTGTGAATACTATGATGATTGTTTAATTTGGTATATGTATATAATTAGAAAGTTTGTATAAAATGTATAATAATTGTAACATTAATAATCTATCACTCACTATCACTATTAGGTACTTGTTAGATTTCTTTTAAAGGCGTTGTTTTGTAATACATGTTACCATCACAAGAATTATTGAATGATAATAATATGAAGATATATGTATTTATGTTGATACCTAGCTAAAATAAAACTAATATTAATTGCAGTATACTATATTTAACTTAGGAACGAATTTCATCAATATGAACATTTAATGAAAATATAATTTCCATGTAGATTAATTTTGTTTTTCCAATAATGATTAAACACGTTTTACTAGCCACATTTAGTTAGTTACACTTGTAATGTTGTTGAAATGTAAATAATGAGATAAACTACTTATATCCCTATTAACATGTTTTATTTACATTCAAACGTTTTCTGGTTCATTTTCAGTGTCCGAGTGATCAATGTCCGCAATGTGAGCGCCTATACTCCTGCTATTTTTATCATCGTCATCTTCAATCGCCGAGACGAATTTAGGCAAATTGTTCTCCATTGTGACTCTAAATGGAGATTGCTCAAACTCAGGCCATGATATAAATCTGAAAGGAATACAATGTTAAAGGATCCAACAATGCCGTGATCAATAAACTCTGAATTAAGGAGCGAACATAGTGGCTTTTAATGCAATGTCAAAAATAATCTTTATTTGTGTGCCATTTACAAACAAGTTGTTTAGAACATACCACTTTTTGATGTTACGGAAAAATAAAACACACAATCTTTTATATTTCGTTCCAATCTGTTAGGAGCTTAGGTTTGAAACAATGCATGCACCTTTTAAATACGGTTATCTTCTGTTGTAGACTAAGGTCGCCAAATTCTGTAAATATAGTCATGTGCGGTAGAGGCGCGTCGTATTCGTCAGGCGATAGCTGCCTATTGGTGTCTGGCGGGTCTTGTCCTGCGATAAGCCACACTCCACATCCTGGTATCCATTGCCTGTAAATTAATTTTTTTTTCTAACTGGATGTCTAATGGCCACCAATAACCGTTTTGTGATGTTTAATTATACGCGTGCTTCTGCCTAATAAACAATTTATCCGAATTTACTTCATAACCTATACTTACTCTAGAAAAGGAATAACTCTGGATGACTTAGAAAATGTATGTGGTTTAAAGAAATACCATAACAATGGAAGGTACTCAGGTGGACATGGTAGCTTTTCCTTTTGTGTGATGTTCACCAGATACAAACAGTAATCGTCCATCTGTAAACAAATCAGCATTTTCATACTGTAGAATCAATTACAATCTTCCAATCAATGTTAATATCCTGGTAAAAAATTAACAATGAATAATAACAAGAGCAAATAATAGTAGGCAATTTATCATAAATTATAAGGAGAATATTACCACAGAAAGCTTTTTGTCATTTGAAGACTGAGTCCAGGGCAAAAAGTGGACTTTGGGTATTTTTGTCAGAATTTTACAATCAAATAGTACTTGAAAAAGTGCAGGAAGGGATTTGTGCTTACCCAACTGCACTGCACTATCGGTTAAAAACTGAAAAAACAAATACTTACATATATTATAATTATATATTAATATTGAACTAATCAATATTTCGTCGTAAAATATAGCTTGCCATTTTATTTAATTAATAAAATTTGGGAATTGTCAAGGTGAAATAATATTAAAAGATACATTACTTCATAATGTTGACCTGGCATGGAGATGAAAAGATCAGGCCTGCCCAACTGGTTGCCAGTATTGTGAAAAACAATTGTGTTTATCAGATGTTTCATAAAATTCAAGCCAGGCATTGCCCCTATAATTTTTATTATTCTATCTGAAAAACCGAAAACACAAATTAAATTATTATATTTTAATATATTTGGATGTTTCTGAATTATGTTTCCCCAGTTCACAATATCCAAGTCAGTCATAAATAAGTAGTAAATAAATAAAATGGTTTTTTTAATTCAATTTGTGTAATGTGTGTTTATATACACAAGTAGCAATCACCGCATCTGTGTATAAAGTTCAGTATAAGTATCTATGAGTAGAAAGATGAGACTTTGGCCGGGAATTTAAGAACAATCCATTACATTAGCAGCTGGTTTCCATAATTGAAAAAAAATTTTTGTAAATTAAGAACTAGACACAATAAGGAATAGATTGTTTACCAACCAACCATTGTCCTCTGTGGACAAAGGAC
>DWMR01000937.1:0-10614 GCA_018245355.1 Dalla costala | reverse complement strand
AACGTTATAGGAATATTACTTAGTTGGTTATTATTAATTAATAATAGGACTGTGGGAGTTCAGACTCTTAGTGTAAGTTAGGCCTGTTAGTAAATTTTAATAATCGTTAGTATTCGTCGCTATCCCCGAGGACTGAGATGGTTGCATCTTGTATAAATGTAACCGGCATCCACACCTTTCCGGTGGGAACACAATAAAATTGTTGATAACTCTCCTTCTTACACAGTCGGGCAAAACGAACTACTTATTACTAGACAGAAATGGCTATGCTGTATACAGGTGTATACTGGTTGTACCACCTGATAAATATTATATAAATAAATAATTAATTATGTATGGAAATCGAAATGTCCAGACAATACTTTATACTTGGAAACTCTACCGAAAAAATGTGTATTTTCCGGTGACACTGAGTTTAGTGCAGTGCAAAACGATTCATTGGAAGCTCATTCTTGTGACGATAAAATAAGTAAAACGCACCATTTTCCTGTACCTATGTGCCTTCTTGAACCAAGTACTTATTAATTCCATGCATAAAACCCAAATATAACGTCTGTCAGTTTAATTTTAGACATTTGTTAAAACTGACAACAAATTACTGTGCGTAGGTCAGTGATTCAAACAATTTGACAATTTAACCGTCATTTTCCTTTTGTGTTAGGGATTAAACATTAATCAATACGTTGTGCGTCAGGAAATAAACAAATCTTAAACACACTCGTAGCTTACTCGTATGTACGCTGTTCCCAACTTTGCATATACTCGTACGTAATATAGAATTTGTTTGATATAATATATTGATTGTGCCTGAAAGTAATAGCGTTTTAGTCAGTTGAGATTCAGAGATCACATTTGGAAGTCTCTCTTAGGACTGCTGCTACTGAGTGTAGACTGCAAAATAAACAGGTAGCCGACCGTTTGATTGCCTGGTTCAAAAGACTCTCGCCAACATTCTCTCACCTCAGGCTTTTTACATTTAGAACCACTTAGTACTCTCATATTTTACAACGAATCCGTATTTTTGCTTTGAAAAATAAGTTTTGGTCCTTTAGACTGTACGAAGCATCATGCGTGTGTATTGTAATTTCATGTAACATGCTTAAGAGTTTGTAAAAGTATCACGTAGTAATTTCATCTTTATAAGTATTTGAATTTAATTTGAATTTGTTTTTTTTTGTAATTTTCGACGTCTGCAACGATTTCGTTTATTCTAAAAATTACCTGTGCACTTCCAAAGTTTTTAAGAAATCAATCTGTAGACAGAACCGAACTCAAAGTAGGTATTGTAAGTCAGACAGACTCAGTGACGTACGTACTACCTTATCTAATTATAAACCTAGCAGAGCCAACTCAATTCCAAGAAATTAATTTACTTAAGACATTTAAGAGTTGATTCAATTAAAACTTTGGGACAAACGGAAATGCCAAAAGTACTGATACGATAAATTAGATACTATTTTTGGCGCTCTTCTTGGCTACTGTTTAATTTTACGTAAACAAAGTAGCAGACGGGAATTCAGTTAAACATGGTTGCTGCAGTCCATGGGCTTATTTAATATAATGAACTTCTATGTTTCCCTATTACTAAAGCGTGCCTAGCTTTTACTAAGAACTTCTAGAATTTTGGCCAACACGGATGAATTAATAGACATTATTTTTCCCTTCCCTGTAAAATGTGTGATGTTTACAAACAACTATACTGAATTTCCTGTACATATCTACTCTTCTGTAAATACTTCTGATCGTCTTGTTTTACTGCGAGTAAAAAAACAAGTAAAGTAGGAAGAACGTCATTGAGTTGATGGGGACAATTATCACATTCACAGGTCGGCGAGACCAACGGGCAGAATGGTTATGATGATGCAGAGACACGTGAATCCGGAGGCTAATGGGAGCGTAGGATTCTACGCACCTGGATCGCGCTCGCGTCATGAGGTAATTGCAAATTATACTAGAGCACAGAGTGGATAATGGTCAGGCTATCAAGTACTAAGAGCACAAACATTGAAGCTGATTCTAGCAACATCACATTACTTTTTATACCAACTTCAACTGAATGATAGGATTTGAAATTACCATTTATACCGTTTTAAAAGCCAAGCAGTAGTTACAGCATTGCAGTTCCACATAACAGGATAGAGGATTGCAAATAAAAGGCTTGCTAGTATTTTAAAACTACGACACGTATTTACACATTTACATCAATGAACATTTTCAATTAATGGTAGGAAAAATTATCGTGTGTTGGATGAAGTCAATCGTTAATTGCATGCAAAGAGCGTCCTGTAAGCCAGCGGTCGTGATGATGCAGTGGATCGCGTTTGAGGCGATGCTAATTAGATCAGATCAGATCACTATCGGCTTCCGCGAGCTGCGGGCGTGAGCGACGCACATTCTACTGGCGTTAGTACAGTAACCTCTCACACTCTCATTTTTATTTTAATGAGTGTACGTGAAATAAAAAACTGAAAATTGAAGAAATTCGAGCCGTGAAAACAACAAAATGGGATTAGCTAGTCTATAAAGCAGTCCACTCTAAACTATTTTTATTTGTTGTAGACACCTCTTGCTGGTACCGTCGCATATCGACTGTCAACAATCTACCTGCTTACTTTACATAATTCTTCATTATCATTTAATTTCATGAAAAAATTGCAGCCCTCGTTACTTTACTTTTAATTATTTTTACGTACGTATCTATCGATTATAGAACAAAGTAAGATCCAGTAGTCCCAGTGTCCCTATCCCTGTCCCAGCTGTCCCACTCGGGAGGCAAGACACGGACTAGTTGCTAGAATGCATCCACCGTCTACATATAGCGATTCCTCGAAGCCAGTGCGTGAGAAAAAGTTGCACATTAGCTCGCATCGACCGGTATCGATACCAGATTCAATTACAATTATTAGAAAGAAAATGCTTGGTGTTTATTTAATTGCCTGTTTTGTGCATCTTTTTACGTTGGTCAATCCTAAATCCTTATGAATCCGGAATAGGACAAGATATTGTAACAAGCTGGGTAATGTAACCAAATTAAAACATTCAAGACACACTTAATAAAAATCAAACAAATTTAGATTGATTTTCATTTAATACTTAACTCCCTTATAGATAACAAAGCTAAAAGAGATTGTTTATTTTATAAATAACCTTACAGTGACTCGCCATTCCTTAAACTCCAATCCAAGTATTTTGTTCGATGATTTGATTGGAGTTCATTTCTGATGTTGTTTATAAAATAACTCCTATAGATCAATAGTTGATCCAATAACCAAAACCAAAGTGTTCTTTAGATGAAGGTGAAAAGCCTTGCTAAGTCAGACGTACCCCAAAATAGCCTGAAGGATAAAGTCGGGGGCTAAGTTTCAGTTATTGCTTCAGAGTAAACAGTAATATCAGTTCTCGCCATAAACGTCCGATATTGCTAAGTTTTTCTTATTTTTGTTGTACAGCCTGGGACATTTCTACTTACAAATATCCTACAAATAAATATATTTATGTTACAAAAACGATAAATAATATTGATCAGTACCAAAATCACTCGGATCTAAGCAATGTATTCAGTGCACACAGCGAGTGCACATATTTATTAGTGCATTTTGGCCTAAGGAAGGTTTCTTAGCCAGACAGTTTGACACATTAGGATATATCCGGTATTGTTGTGTATGTTGGTCTCCAATGCTACCAAAATTGCACATCTGTTACGGTGGAAGCAAAGCGGAGGGTGAGGCTTATTTTAATTGCAGATTCCTAGAAGTTCAATTAATTGGTATATTCCAATAATTTTATATTTAGATAACTAACTTGGATCCTGTCTTGCCTTTTTCCTTGATTTCCTTTAGCTTACTTAAAGTTAAAGGAAATTTGGAAGAGCCATAAATGAGTTCAACATTACTTTACAGTGCGTAAAACGTTTGTTCATATTCTTAGTTGAGAAGTCCAGGTTGCGGAGCGCGGAGTTGCTGAGTTGTAACAAAAAATGGGGTTCCCGGCCCCGGCTCAGAACGTTTTGTATTCGTTACATCTTTTCGTGGGTTTCCCTTTTATTGAGGGTCGTTTAATTTAAAAAAAATATATATTTATGGAATTCTTCTAAGATGTCTATATACTCGTAATATTTTGCTCTCAGCTCTCTATTGGGTAATTAATCCTAGCATGTCTACTGAACCAGAGCAAGGTGCTGGTCCAAATCTTCTTGGCTTCTTAATACAAATTAACATCAGAAATGTTTATGCGTAGCTTAAGATTTTTACGGTTTTCGAAGATATTCTTTTCATTTAACTGCCGCTGACGCTTTCATGTTTACATTACTCTATGAAATCGACGTAGGTAATCTTTGTACAACGTTGTCGTAAATGAATATTTACGGCAACGTTAAAGTAATTTAGGTTTTACGAGTTAATTTCTATAAAATTTACTTGAATAGTTACCGAGGGCAGAAATAGATGTAGGTAGAAGTTATATGGACGTAAATTATGATATTCTTTTTATTCGTGTACGGTACGTATGGAGTAAATGGAGTCGTTCAATATTTTTATAGGTTTTAATTATGTGAATAGGATTTATTAATATTTAAAGATGTGGACCAGTTTCCTTTATTTATTTTCCTTTGTTTACTACTGAGTTTATTGCCGTGTTCTTCTCAGTAGTATCAACCTTCCGAACCAGCGGTAGATAAACAATGTATTGACGTTCATCAAGTGTATGTAAATACCATATGATGATAAATAAATGATTCTGATTCTGATTTACCTTATGGTGGACTAAAGACAATATTCCTGAACGCAAAAGCTGTTTCTCGGCAAAAATAGGCAGATACTTCCCTTCGAAACCCATATAGATAGTAAATATTATTACGGATAATAAAATAGAATAGTATATAACCAGTTCTATAGACTCAATGTTTGTTTTGGCACTTGAGCACAGAGCACAGACGTGTATGTCGTAATATGAATACTCAATAACTCTGATTCAAGCATCCAGTTATGCAGTGAGTGCGATCTTGCACTGACTGTTATGGCAAGACGACTGGGCAACTCACTGGATGGCTTCTTACAAAGAAACCATTACCGGTTGCGCGGTTCAATGTAATGAGACGTAGACGTAGTTGTTTGAGCAGGATAATGTTTAAAGTAATTTTGATTTGTTACTTAATAAACTATGAAACGATTTGTATGTATAAAGTCCGAAATTCATATAATGATGTGTTGTGCATAAGTTCTGAATTTTGGAAAGTACATAAGTAATTTTTAATTTCCGATAGGTATCTACTAACACTTAATTTGTGCTTCCGACTAAATGGAGGAGAGTTGATTTAGATGCCTTATCCGTCTGTTAGTTTATGTACGGGTTTTGAGTGGATGCTTCGATTTTAATTCAGGTTTTAGTTTTAAAGCTAGTATTTATCACTTGAATTTTAATAAACCGCAAAGAAATCAACTAACACCCACACACTATGATGAAAATCACTTTCGTCGAGCTAAGATTTAAATTTATTTTGATACTGAAATGGAAACTAGCATGTTGGCCATTCGTATTACTGCATCATAGCGAAACCTGTTTATTGTTTAAATGCCTTTTAATTAATTTCGATGTACAACACGATGTACAGAAAAATTATTATATAATAGTGTGCAATAAAGAAGACTACAACGCCGATCTTGTTGGACCCACAAAGCAACTACTCACTGGTAATAAAGTATGAAATGCGCTGAATAGAACAACTCTTCACCTCGTGATTTATTTCCGCTGGTAGAACGCGGATAACAGACTCCTTTGTGCTCCAACAACGTATATGAACTTGGGATGATCATATTATATGTGTCTATTAATCTTTGTGTCATCTGTGACTAATTTATATTTAAGTAAGTAGGTACCTAAATAAAGTTAAGCTTGTAGCTACTCTTCCTTTATTTTCCTGTAAAGAAAGTTTTACTGTATTTAAGTTAATGAATTTAATGGTGTCACAACTTATTTGTATTTGGATTCCCATCTTTATTTAATTACGGTCCATACGTTTTGATACGCGTATCGATATTTGCGGTATTTGGCAAATAAGAAAACCAGCGAATCTACTGTCAAGTCCACATTTTAGTACAGTTGTTTCATGGCACCGCCATACTTTGACCCCTATAAAAGAATCCCTCTTTTATCCCTATAAAAGAAAACAAAAATATTTTGTTCATACAAAACTCAATGCGTTTCAAATTAGTAAAAAGTTACTAATTTGAAACCAACATAACATAACACAAATACAACATAACATAAAGATGGCTAGCGCCGACAAAGCTGCAGCCGTTTACATTGCATTTAGAATTTTTGTGGGGTGTTAAAGTGGGCAGTAAGACCATGTTAAGTGGGTCTGCAGCGCGGACGTCTGCGACCAGTCTCGGAACAAAGGTCTCATTGACAATTAGTCATACACACAACAATTGTTAGAATGCCTCATATGCAATTGAATGTACAACCTCAAAGCAATATAGCAACCAATGTATGTATTGTAATGTGGGTATTGCATGAGTTTCAGTGACATATTCTTTGATACAAAAATTACGCTTCCTATGTTTAGAAGTGGACTGCCCGCGGTCCGCTTAGTTGGTTATTAGGTACTACTAAATTTTATCTCCTATTCCTTCTTAACATCATAAGTTTTTTTTCAACCTAAGCCTAGGATTCGTCTATCGTCACACCAAATTTTATAACATTCTGTTTGATAGTTTCCACGTGATTGGAATAACATCTAGTAAAACTAAAACTACATCTAGGTATTTCTCCATCCAATATTATCCTTTCATCTTCACAAAATTTCGAATTTAAGAACTTAACTATAATACTTCTACCGATCTGCGTGGATTTTTGATAAGATTATAGATTTCCGACAGTAAAGCCCATAACGTATTTGGCAAAGTCTATAGGTACCTGTGCGAGCTGTAAGGATCGATCTTGACATTCTAATTCCTTACATGGTTCTAATTGGTTTAACTTTTAGCTAGGCTAGGCCAGCTGTAACATGTTTTACATAATTAAAACTATAATGGTATTTGCTATCTGAAACGTAGGAGTAAGTAGTAAAGGCTGTGGAATCTGTGGATTGCGACATCAATTAATCTTAAAGTGGCTGACGGTTTTGTTCATGTCCTCTAGTGTGTGTCACTTCACTAGGACACTACTAGAAGTACCTATGTGGTGGAATTAACCCAATTCGCTCTTCTATATGATCGAGCTTGTGGTCAGCTCAACATGTTTGCTATCTGATGTCAACCCTCCTTGCTTGCTTGCTTTACAGATAAAGTATTGTGGTAGTTAATACCATCTACTAGTTCAGTTTGTCTGACCGCGGTACATTCATTTCACTCAAAAACGTGTACGTACCTATGAAAATTGAACACTCTATTGGATAAACAATAAATCATAATAAAATGAGACATACATCAACGCCCATTCATAAATTACGTTTTACACCAACTACAGTCGACAAGAGCATTGGCCGTATTAAAATTACTTTATAATATTTTAAGCGCAATATTTTTCAGATCAAACCTCTTATTTGATAATACGAACATGTTAATGCTTTTTGAACATTCTTCCTGGCAAGGCATTATCCCTTTGGTCCTTTAGTGCCCTGGTACGACACTACCATTTCCTGGCGCGCTGGTTGTGCTGCCTGCAAGTGTCAAGGACAATATGCTCTATGATCACCTGCTGGTGATCTATGGAGAGGAATGGACACACATCGCCAATATTCGTTCGGTCCTTCAGTCACTCCACTCTCAGTACCTTTTCTCGCTTAGTAAGCTTCGAGCACTGGTCCAGTGTAGACGTTAGGTACGTTGGAGTGATTGCGTAGTGAAAGGGTCTCACCAATTCTTAGAGCCCCTGCAAATGCTTTACTGGTGGAAGAACTTTTGAAGACAGGCATTATATTTACAAAAGTACGCCTTTTTCAGGAAAACTTACGCATCTGTGACTTCGAATAAGTCTTTTCCTAACTGGACCAAACTTGACTAACTACACTATTAGTCTCATTATACAGTCCTATTCGGTTGATCAGAGCACTCAGTCCTAATTGCTGTCGGTATATAGAAGTTCTGACATTCGGGTTGGCCATTCATTGCTCCATCAATCGATCACTTCACAACTGCGGTAAGCCTGGAGGGCCCAGTTAGGTTGCAACCAGCTAGCCAGTTCTAGACTTCAAGCTCGATTAGATTTGAATATGACGATCTAGTCTAGACTTAGCGATGCTGGATATAAACTTTCAACATCTAATTTTGCTGTGTCTCAAATAAAGTATTTAATTCTATATCCCGCAAACGCCATAAGATCCTACCTAGTAATTATTATTATTTTTAATAGATCGTAATGAACCTATCATGAAGATTTTTTTGACAAAATGTTACTTCAGTCCAGACAGAAGTCGTACTTTTACAATAATCTTCGTATTTACAACCCATTACATACAAAATGCACAAGAAAACCGCTATGAAAGTGGATTCATAATTTTAAAAGTTCCGAAAGGCTGATGTTTAAAGCTACATTAGCTTATCGTAAGCTTTTAACACCTCTCAGCAGAAGTGCCGTGTTTATTGACACACGATACTTGCGCTGAAATTTAATCGACGTATCAGTAATCTTATTGTTGAAACATGATAATTTCATCTTAATCGGTTATTCGACGTAATAAACAGAAAATGTAAGAATTTATAACAATATTTAACCACTGCGTTTAACGCAAAATTCTAAACACATTTTCATGAATGTTGCGAATGATGTGCGAATGTGACTCAGAGATGTACACGTCCGCAGATGACGTGTGCATACGTCACGAATTGGGTCGAAGCCATCACACAGTGCCGAATTTATTAAACATTGTTATGAGTCAACGACCGCTCTTGCAGTTTCGGCGATCATATGGCGCGAGGTCGCCATACGAGAATAGCGCACACTGAAATACATTTGCTCAGTACAGCAGCGCGGTAACACCATTCGTCGCATGTTCTTTACAACTTTACTGACATTTTTGACAAAACAAGATTGTTAAAATTCTGATGCATCCAACGGGCCGCTTCTGATGACCTTATAGGTAAATATCAGTCTTCCGGAAGTTGTGTACCTTCAATGCACATTTGTGTGCCAGCATAAGGTTTGAAAAACAATCCAATTCATGCTGTGACTACGCTAACAAGTTTAGTGTGCGAACACCTTTATAGATCGAGAGCAGAACACTTTCAAAGGCCATTCGTACCCAGGTGTTCATTGATGCTTTCTGCAACGTATGTAGACGAACAGAACATGTTGCAGTTTACGATAGCTACCTACCGTCTGCCAGACATAGATTTTACGATGTTGGTACCTGCTTGCTTTCAGTTTTAGCTACTTATATTGTAAAGTGAAAATGAGCAGAATTAAGATACAAGTTACGTACTTTTTCAAGTTTATTAGGTTCTTTTAGTCTTAGGTTGTTTATCATCCAACTTGTAGAACTTTTATACCTTCGTAGTAGGTAAATAAATTATAAAGCGAGATTTTTTTTTAAAATTGTATTTACCCTGACGAACAAGCAGACGGGCTACCTGATGGTAAGTGGTCACCGTCGCTTATGGGCATTTGCAATACCAGAGGAGTCGCCAATGCGTCGCCGGCCCGGAAGGAGAGCTCTTTTTACGCCTCTTTTGAAGAACCCCATGTCGTAGTCCCACTATGACGTAGTGGGATCTTATCACTAAAGAGCGATCTCTTCCAGACAACCGTTGAGACACAATTGAATACAAGTGTAAGGAAAGGAAAAGGGGTAGGGGTGCACAATATTATAGGTAGATAGGTTATTTTCTTGGTACGGTTTTTCTGTTGTTTATATTTCTTGTAAATGTATATTTGAATACTAGCTATTGCCCGCGACTTCGTCTGCTTTGGATTTATGATGCTGTCATTCGGGTTTAAAAGTATCCTAGACCTTCTTCGTGATTCAAACTATCTTTCTACCAAATTCTATGAACATCGATTATATTTCAGTTTAGTTCAGTTCAGTTATACAAATTTTCGCTTTAAGAATATTAGTAAGTAGTTAAATACAATTATATTTTGTACACCTATAAATTAGTAGAATAAGCGGACGTACGAACTTTTATCCATCTTGTAACTTTATTTAACAAACAATTAAATTGATTGATAAGATTATTATTTTCTTGGTATAGGATTTTGAGTGTTAACGACTGTATTAAAGACCACCCGTTTCCCGCAGCTGGTTGTTATTTCCACACAAACTTAAACACTCCATTTCAACCCCTTAGGAATGGAATTTTCAAAACCCTTTTCAACCCGCTCTCGACCGATATTGGTTGAAGTTTACGTTTACTGCTCTGCTCCTTTGGGCTTGCTTCCTCTGCTAATTCTAGTGATGTACACCAGTACCTACCCCTCTTTCAATAATTATATCCTTGTCAACTGTTTCAAGGTTGTCTGGAAGAGATCGCTTTAAGCAATAAGACCGCCTTTTGTATATTGTCACTTTGTTTTATATTACTTTACCTTGTATCTTAATTTTTTGGTGTGCTATAAAGAGTGTGCCGTGTTCTTCTCAGTAGTATCAACCTTCCGAACCGGCGGTAGATAAAAAAT
>DWMR01000936.1:0-10617 GCA_018245355.1 Dalla costala | reverse complement strand
TATACTTTATTGCACACCATAGGAAAAAAATACGCAAAGTGACGAGATTAAATAACATTGAGTATGCAAAAGGCGGTTTTATCGATGATAGCGATCTCTTCCAGACAACCTTTGGGTAAGAGAGGACTTTAAAGAATGATGAAAAATGGAAATGAAAACTATAACATTGATAATGATCCTCTTTTCTCCCATTGGAACCAACTGTTGAGTATCAGCGCTTCGATATCCCACTTAAATACACTACATCATAGTGTTCTGTTTCATAAATCTAACAAGACTCGCTTCTTTAGCTAATTTTGTTATGTTAACCTTGTTAGTCTTGTTCCTAGCTAGTTTAGCTAGCTAGCTAGCTTCTCGTCACACCAGAAGCAAATTAATCAGTTTGAGGTAATAAAGTGGAGGTTTTAAAGAGATTGTGACTTTCATCTTGGCATTGGCACTTGGAATTATGTGGAATTTGATTTATTTGTCATTTGTTTTATCAAGTTATGTCGACCCATGTCCTTGGACAGGTGTTGCTTAGTGAGTTTAAGCATCTAGATCGCTTTCAATTCCCTTAACTTTGCTGGTTCCAATGTGAGGATGAGGAAGTGTGGGGTTTATTCAGTTATTTTCATACGATGTTAATTACCTTTACCGTGAGTTGGCAGTTGTGAATTTTCGTAATTTTTCAAAAGGTTTTCTAAAACGAGAGTGATATTTTTAGAAACTGCATCATTGATGCTTCTCTTTTGATTCGTTTTCCACAAATTCCTAGAATCTATTTCATCGTAAGTTTCGTTCATATAATTGGAAAACAACAATTCCTCGGGGCTGTCGTCCCAGTGGACATCCTTAATGTCACTTGAGAGATTTTTAGCGGTTGCGGATAAAAGCTGTGGAGTGGCGTCGTGGGACTTCAAGGATGTCAGCGATATTGGAAACGTTCCATTCTTAGTCGTCAAGTAGATTGCTCCTTTCGCGTTAACGTTGAAATCGCTGTACAAAAATTCTACAAGTTATTATCACAACCTAAAGGCTATGCTAGGCTATGCACTGCACGGTAATTAATCAAAATTTCATCAATACGTCGCGAAAATATGTTCATATAACGCCGCTAATAACAGTTATCTGCATAGGTATTTAGGTACATTATTTATTTATTTATTTACCCTTTATTGTTTTCTACAATGGGCGGACATAATGCCTTATGGCATTCTCTAGCAGTCAACCCTTGGCGATGATATAACATGACTGATTACATTTGATTATGTAACATTTTTAGCAGCAACTATACTTATGCACTACTTCTACCAATACTACGCTGCAGTAATCAATAAACAGCCGGAACACGTACCCTAAAACTTACTAGTCTAACTAACACTATGAGTGGTAGTGCAAGGCACTATGAGTGGTACTAAAAATACCAATTTAGAACTACTAAGGCTACAGTGATTAGTTAACACAGATGAACGGCAAGGCTTGTTTGTTTGTTTGTTATAGATGTTTAACATAAAAAAGTCCGGTGAAGCAAAAGTTATTTGAACGCGAAATGAAACCGGAGCAGGTATGAATTGTTAAAAATGATGTGCACAACTGCACACAAAACCTTTTCATTATATATTTTACCTTGTACATACGTAGGGAGGTATACTTAATATCCGTATACGAACAAAAGTTACCGACATACCTCGCAGAGTTAGCAAGCTGAAGTGGCAATAGGCAGGCCACGTCGTGGAGTACTGAAAACCAATGGGGAAGAAAGGTTCTCGAATGGAGACCACGACTCCCAAAAAGGAGAACAGGTCCTGCGACAAGGTGGACTGATGACATGTCAAGTCAGTCAAGTCAGTGGGATGCCGATTCAGAGGGCACAGGACCGATCTTGTCAGAGCGCTGATATTCCCCATATTCCTCTACGCAGCAGAAACGAGGACCCTACGAGAGGGTGAAAGACAGAAGGTAGATGCCCTAGAAATGTGGTGCTGGAGAAGAATGTTGCGAATATCCTGGACTTCTTTTCACACTAACATATCTATCCTGAAAGAGCTAGGTGTAAAACAGCGTCTTTCCTCTACGGTACGAGCTCGCATCCTGTAATATTTGGGCATGTTACGCGGCGTGGAAATAGCTCTATTGAGAGGCTTGTAGTGCAAGGCAAAGTCGAGGGCACAAGACCTCGCGGCAGATCACCCATGCGTTGGACAGACCAGGTCAAGGCTGCTGTGGACGCCTCCGTCCACGAATGCACGAGGAAAGCAGCAGCCCGAGAGGAATGGCGACGTATTGTAAGGCTTGCTATCAACACCTCATGAAGACCACGACCGCTCTGCCAAGAGCGTAATGACTGAGAAGGACCGGACTGATTGGCGACGATTAGCGGAGGCCTATGTCCAGCAGTGGACTTCTAAATGGATGGATGGATACTTATAATGCTATAATGATTTTATTTTAGCATCTACCTACTGTACTATTTTGTTTGTTTAACACCGGATGAAAAATACGTATTATTTTGTCTGTCAGCCGGCGAGTATTATGTTGTTTATTCAGCCATGTTATTTTGGGTTACAAAAGGTGAATCACAATGTTTCTTGTAAACTGTATAATTTTATAAGTAACTGTATAAACGATGTTGATATTATTTTCGAAATTCATACGCAGTACAAAATTGAATAGATTTTTTAAGCCTATCTAAGCCTCGGTAAAGCAAGTAGATGCTTCCTATGTACCTAGCTACTTACTGAAAGATAGTATAAATATAGTGTGATAGGAAGCTATTTATGCAAATTTCACTCAGAAATTCGGAATTTTTATTCAAATGTAACAAGCAGGAAAATGAATGCCTAAAATACTTTCAATAGATATCGAAAACATCCAGGGGTTTTTGTTTTCTATTTATGGTTATAAGAGGGTCACCTGGGAGTTCCGTAATACAATACAAAATACTTATGAAATAACCTCGGTGTTGTCTGCCTTCCGTATGGAAGGATATTTATATGGTAGATAGTCATATTAGAAAGCTCCCAAAAGCTTAAAGTAGAAAGCAGTTATGGAAGTTCGAGCGGCTTATGTGAGGATTATAACTCATACTCGTATTATTATGTTAAGGGGTTAATTTGGTGGGTTAGAATCAATGGGTAGAATAGCTTGTGAAAGCGTTTTTTGATTATCGTGTATCCAATGATATTGTGAAATGAAAACTCTTTAAAGCACAACTTCAAAATATTTGAAAATCATTTCGTTCGTTAGCTTTTAATGGTGTGAACGAGGGAATTCCCTATTACCCGTAATGCCCCTAAATCTACTGCTCAGTAAATTCTAAAAAAGTCATTAAGAAAGTGGACATTGGCCATGGCGGAAACGGAACGGAAATATCAAAGAAACAAATGAAATTTTTATATCGGCTACATACATTCCAAATTAAATTCAGAATTTTGATTTGTTGATTGAATCCTTGATTCTGAAAGTCAGCAGAGTCATAGGAAATCTATAGACATAATCATATAAGTTCAGAAGGATTCCATTTTAAATAGTCTGCGAATAAAACCGCCTGACTACCACGACAAGGCGTACTCCTCTAAATATCTGTGACGTGAGTAAATTCAAAGTTTGGCATACGCGCACGTACCTACTCCAAGAGTCAAAATCCGGTAATAATATTTCATTCCGGCTTCAGATAGGTCCCGGCACTTTTCGAGTTGAAGTTGATAATACGATCCTTATCTTGTTGCTACCAATGTTGCTACGAAGTAGATTGATGCCAATCAATGTGACAAGGATGCAATATGTCTGCAAGCAGCTAGTTAGTTGCTATACAGATTCAGTCATAACCCGTAATGCAATTGCAGAGTGATTGCGCCTTCTATGCATCAATGCACTTTATTGCTGGCTTTCTGCTCCTTCGATTTGATTATATGGAATCAACGTACACGAGATGGAAGTGTAAACTGTTTTTTTTACAGTTTGAGCTTTAATAGACTATGACTTCGTAGGGCCGATGCATACTTATGTAAAAAATGATGGTATGGAACTTTCATGGCTGACTATTCTCTATATTGTTCTGAAGGGCGTGTAAAGTCTCCAACAGAGCTAACCCGGTGTAACGCCGTAATTGTCGTTTTTCATCTTTCTTCATTTTTTGACCCATCTCATTCTAGTTTGAGGCACTAGCCTCACTAGACACTAGACAAACGGTGATGGCCATATATTCAGGCCATAATATAGTTATCCTCCACCCGTGTCCACTCTTTTGCTATTAAAACTGGTTTCAATTTAATCCAGTAGCTAGCGAATGGAATTTGTCATGATCATTCAACTGAAAAAGCGATCCAAATGCCTTTCAAACTCAGGCAGGCATCAGCCGGCAAGATAACGTAACAAAATATTAGATATTTTTGCTGGCGAAAGGATTTAAGGAAATACTTATTGCTAAGTCGGCTTATATGCTCGAAGATTTCATAAATATAAATAAGATATACTTCGATACGAACATCTATGTCAAAATTATATGTAAATTGGTAGGTAGGTACTAAGGCAAATAAACATTTTGATTGACTTGATTTTCTAACCTGTTCTACCGGAAGGAGCGACCGAACAGGAAGGCATTCAATAATCTTATCCGATGGCTTCTTGTCGCGTCAACAGTATGGTAAAAGAATACGGGCTCAATATCTAACAAGAGAAACTTGACTTAAAATTTTAATTAAAGCAAATTTAATTGTATGTACAACTTGGGATCTCATATGAACTGCTTTGTGCAAATCACGCGCTTTTCCGTCTGTCTGTGACTTCTACGAAAACTACACAATGTAGATTGTCTATTTGTGTGGCTATATAATGTTATTCTATTCACCGGAAGCGTCCATCGAGGATTTACAATGAATATATAGTTAGTTGACAGAACAAAATATTCCTCTGGTAGGCAGATCAAAAGTGTTGAGGTTTGAAACCCAGGCACGGATTTATGACTAGGATTGTTTTAAGGGTAAAGGGAAACATAGCGAGGCAAGCTGCACGCCTGAGAGAACTCCAACTCGCATTTGGCCAACGTGGTGGTCTATGGGTCTCTCATTCTAGAACAAGATCCGTGTTCAGCTGTGAGCTGGATAGGGTTATGTCAAAGCAGTATTAATTAAGTACCTATATTACCCCGGGACTTCTGTTTTTTCAACAATACACTCAGCTGAAATTACAGGTTTTTAAATTTGTAGGCTCCAAATTCAGCAATAGATAAAACACTGTGAGGCATGTTTTACTCACTTAGTCTACTGGGCCATTAGCTGACTCCAGGTCGTGTTATTGCGTTTTATAAGTGATACGAGTAGGTATTACGAGTATGTAGTTGCCTAATTCAGTAAGTGTGTATTGTTTCATTACATTAAGATAATGTCGTGTCATGTAAAGTAATTAATGATGAGGGAAGAACATAGTACTAGATGTCAAGTCACGCTTTTGGACTTGCTCTACCAAAAGTGAAGGTTTGCTACAAAAGTATTGAGTCCTAAGCAAAAGAAATTTTTATTCGGCTCACTCTGTTCAATTTCATACTCCCTTTTCTGATAAACAAACTTACATGAAACCAGTATTAAATCAGGTAGCTCATACCTCAATGCCTAATGCATAACTGAGCTCCTATAATTTGATAAGAAAAAATTTAAAGAGTGAAATAAATGGTCCGACATTTTGCTTGGCCCCTAAACTCTTCACAAATCTGCACTGGAGCACCATGGTGGAGTATACTGTAGGCCTATTTACGTGGCCTCTTTACGAGGAGTCTCGCGCTAATGAGTCAAAGCTTAACTTTTATACAGTAAAAAAGTGGCAAGTTCATCAATGATTGTTTTCTAGTGAACAAAAAGGTAATTGAAGTTACACCGGGTGAAACACTCTGAATAACTCAGAAAAACTTTTACCTGCGTTACACGTTATTTCTTTGGTCTATGAAAACTATGTAGACACAAAAGTTTGCAGTAGCAAGAGCGTAAACGCGTGAATAATACAGCTGGTACAATGAAAGTATGATCAGGCAATAACTTTGTTTCGCATTTATTTTAATAGAGTGACAGGATCCTCTTATTATGACAGACAATTCTTGATGACTAAAGTTATGAACCACTTTGCACGGTGTTAACCAGATGCCCGAAAAAAGAGGATACTGTCCTTGTATTTACTAAATAAAATAAAAAAATATTTAAATTTTTTATCTACTATTACTTGTAGAGCCAATCTCTGCATAAATAGTGTTTACGCTTTAAGGACTCTCAATGTCACAGAATTGTCACTCGGTAAGATACGATGCAATCCATGGGATCGCGTTATAAGAAAATAGAAAGATAAAATAATTATATGATTGTCTAGTGCCCGCGACTAAGTTTGCGTCAAACGTAGAACAACAAGCAAATATTGTTTTAAAAAGCCGAACCAAAACGAGAACCAAAAACTCAAAACCGGGACATAAATAGGCCATGAATGGTTTAGATTTCACTTGCAACGGTAAAAAAATAAGTGCGGAAGCCATTTTGAACTACGTATAAGTAGTTACAAAGATTAGCGCCGACACACATCCATAGTACAAACTTACAAAGTTTTACTTTACCTCTATCCTATATCATATTAGTATAGAAATGTACTTCAGAAGTTTGATTTTGCTAACTTTTGATGATAATTAGATTACGAAACAATACGATTACAAATTTGTTGCATCAAATATTAACATAAAAGTTCTCTTGAAAAGGCTCTTGAATTTTTACTATCAATTGAAACACATTTTTCCGGCACTTTTATTTATTTGTTAATTTGATGGAAATAGTTTTTACTAAGTTAGTTCAACATTATCACATTTTTCACGCTATGAATTACATTTTGTGAAGGTCCTTTCCTTAAATAAATTGAATCCATGGGTTGCTTCATTTAATTTTATACTCACAAAGTATATACTGTAATAGACAACCCCTAATGCAAAGTTATAGGAAAATGTTATAATTTCAAAGTTTATTTTGAGTAATTTAACTAATTGATGGAATGTTAAATTCTAGCGCTACAATAAAATCGTAAATAAACACACAGATGTTGCTTATTAGAAATATGAGGTTAATGATTTGAAAATGCGGCTGTTCCGGTGACAAGATCCTTGGATCAGACATAACGCACAAGTGTCCAATCAGGACAACAGCACTCGGCACTGGAGGATCAACATTTTGGCATTGTTCTAAAATGTAACCCAAGGCCATTAGCGCGTGTCCAAAATAAGGTAAGTATACCTCTATTATTGACTGCAAATACTGCAATTCCAGCATTTGTGAATCACATTGTCTTTAAGACAGCAGTCAGTGTTAATCCGTTCCATTTTGAAGCTTCGTTTGCATGTCCCGGTGCTCGTCGATGTTAAAAAATACTTTTCCAATAAAAAAATAATAACTGGTCTTGAAATTTTGATTATGTTGTTTCATATAGACTAAATCTCCAAATAATTTCTGAGTTTCGCCAAACATATCCGCCATAATTTGTTCACGATGATGAAACCCTGATAATCTCAGAGAGTTTTAGTCTACTGTTGTTCTCACAAGGTAGGTAATCGAAAATAACTAAGAAGTTTCTTATAATCGATACAACCAATTCAGCTTCTGTTATGATTTTTTATTTATTTTCCTTGGTTGTATTATCATATCACCAATTTAGAACTCTCACATTTTTGTGTGTTATCCTCAGCCCACTTTTTGTATTTACAGGCCTTATTTTGAAATCATTATTAGTTTATCTAGTATATACCTAGCACATACTATACACTATTGGGTAAAAATTAAATTTTAAATTACGATTTTACGAATGTAATTATTAGTTTTTTCCATTGTGCCTTGTTGTATTGTCATCGTTGACATAGATACTCGTTTGGCATGTGTTATCAGCATGGAAAAGAATAAACAAGAACCTCCGACTTGAAAAGAAAAGCGGTACAGGTTTCCTGTCTTATTTTGCGTCTGTCGTAAATATTGTTGATCACTGCAACACAGTTTTATACTAACGCAGGATCATCGTTATCATATTATGTTTATTGTATTCAATGTGTCTCTTGGTTCAAATAAACTTTTATTATTTATTATTATAGGTGCCCATTCGGTGTTACTAGTACGAAATACCGTCTATGGAATCATATCTCCCAAAGGATGATTGCAATTAGTTTTTTGTAAAACTCCAGTTAGCAAATTAGTAGTAGGTAATTCGCAATTAAGTACTTAACTTTTTTTAAAACTGCTTGAGATCAGAGAATTTGTATGTTATTTAAACAATACTTTCACGCGTACGTAAAAACGACGTTTTGCGGGCGGAGCCGTGAGCCAATTATATAACTCTATAAATCAAAATAGTTTAAAGAATAAGTTTAGTAATCCTATTTATAATACAATTTGCACGTGAAGTGTATTCAGTATTCCTAAAAGAAAAACTTTTTTCACCTGGATCCCGTAAAAGAAATTAGAGTTGTGCAGGCAGATGTTTCGGCTGGGCTGCCCGGGCGAAGATTGACAAGGGTGGTCTGTTTTTACATAGGAAAGGGTAGATTCCTTGAACGCCGAAACTGCCGTGATTACATACACTGTTCGCACTGGGTTCAGGTGAACAGTAATTGGAGGCAATATAATAAAATGAAAAACGTAAAATGAAAGGCGCTGTTTTTTAAATCTACGCTCTTCTAACAGAACAACGCTTCGCATAAAAGAATTGTAGCTCTGTAGGTCACTTTAACCCTAGCCCTCTGGCAAATGTGGCTTTCAAGAGTGTATGACGTAACATTACCTACATCTGTTATATGTAGATGTGTCGTGAACGAGTGAAAGGTTTCATAGGCAGTTAAATTTTACACTGGGTTAAAAAGTGGAGTAATTAAGTAGCCTATTTTTAAAACTGTGAATAAAGGGCATAGGGTAAAGCTAAAGATGTATGGTAATAGTGACGAGCTATTTAAACTGCGCAATACTCCATCATTTAGCTGTATAGTTTACAAGATTGATGGTGAGAGTCATGTTTGTCGTTGACTGGAACATAGTTGCTTTCATAAAAGCTATCGCTCATTGATATCGCTGTCAAAAATACAATGCTTGCAAATCATCCAACCCGAACTCAAACGTTTTTTTACCAAACATTTTGTTCTGAACATTATTACTGGGATCCACCACGAATTTAGCAATTAAATGTGGCTATTGGAAGCAAAAAAAAAATGTGTTCACATATAAGGTTCAGACATGAAATCATCACAATCAAGTTGTAAATTAGTCAAATTTAATTCGTATCTCGGATTTTTATTTATTCACGGCCCACAGCTCTAACCGTGTAAAATTTGTTTTGTCCTTTAATGATTTCATCTTTTATGTAACGACCATCACATCCCCCAAATATTCCCCTGTATAAAGTATATATTCTATACCTATTATGAAGTTAAAAGTAGTGTTGGTGCTTCACACTAAACCTTTACATTTGTATTTTTAATTAAGTTGATATTAACTCGATATGCTTTGACGCTGGGATAGGGTAATTATCGAGGTTTACATTAAAACCAAATTAGTCAGTGTGAACAACATCACAATAATTTATTACCTACTAAAAGACATTGTTGAAAGGCGTTTATTAATTGTGCTTCATACACGGCGATGGAAATGGAGGACGGAAATGAGTGAATATGATAGATATATATTTTTATTTAAATCGCGTTTAATTAAATATACTGAATATATTTAATAACTATACATTTATAAGAAATACATCTCATCATATAAATAAACAAGAATTGTATTTAAGAAAACATTGATCTACATCTAAAAAGCCATCATAATTCTATTGCATTAAATCTCCAATTTGTTGCCTGGTCTTAAGTGACCCCATGAATACCTAAAAGCAACCACACACACAGGATAACAGTGATGTTCGAAATCAGTAACAACTAAATGTTGACTAACTCAACGCTGGGCACCAAAATTGATACCTCGTTATTTTAATATGCTACCTCAATACTCACCTACCTAAGTATACCTAAGTAAGGTTATCAACTTCCGTACCAACGAAACGCATAACTAATTAATCTATCGCACTAAAATTGGTGAACGTCTGGGGTTGTACCCTAAACAGGTATTATAAGCTCTTATAATATCTTAATACACACTACTACTACACACACACCTTTCACATTATTCTTGACGCTTGACAACAGACAGCGGATACGAGACACTCACAACCAGCGTATGAAGGTACGAGTAGGTAACTTCAATCTCAAAGTTAGGTAAGCATCTTAACAGTGCAATTTCCCGACTATAACTATGTCCTCGTATGCGTCATCCTTATAAAGAGGTAGGTATACCTGAAGCAAAGGATGTATTTCCCGGTCGCTCAGAATTCAATTTCATATCTTATTTTAAATACAAACTGGTAAAAATGCTTGCTTTATAACCGTGAGGCCCTTTCTACTATGTGTGTTACTCACTCAGTTACCTTGTGATTAAAACGTAATGAGATTTGAATCTAAACGTATTAATTAGTTATAGTGCGAATTTTCATAAAATTATATAATGAATAGCAATATGAATTTATAAAAGTCCTTAAAGATTTGCCAATGTAGTGAAATCAACTCATTTAATAATCTCTTGGATAACA
>DWMR01000935.1:0-10623 GCA_018245355.1 Dalla costala | reverse complement strand
ATAGTATATCCGTACTTATACTACATACTACATACATATATGATATATATAAATAAATATATAAATAGTAGATATATAGTAAATAGTAGATATAGGTATGTCTTTTTCTTTGTCACACTGTGTCGCCTAAACGGATTGATGTATTTTAATAAATGAGGTGTTGTTAGCTCTTCTTCTGCTCTGACGGTTACCTACTCCCATCACAGACATAGAATACGAGAATCGTGGTCTGTATTCGAGGACCTTTCTTCCCCGTCCGAGAAATTGTATGTGCGAATCAATTCATTTATTGATTCACTCTTTATTGTAAACCAAAAGCAAGAGAAAATAAACAGTAAAAAACTTAAGAGGTACAAAACGCGGACTGTTCGATAGTCAGCGATATCTTCCAGACAACCTTGTGGTGAGGAGTTAAAGCAAATAGCTTTAATACCGTCTCCGTCTAAATCAGTTAACTGAAGAGCACTTTCCAACATTTCGCAAGACAATACTCGGGTAACGCTTCCTCTTACACATTAGCTCAGTACTTGGAACCTTTCCAAGTAGAATGAAGTCAGGTGACATGTGGGGCTTATCTCAAATTGTTACGGGCAAATTAGCATTAAACACATCTGCAAATCTCCATTGTCAGAAACCCGCTTGACAGGACAAAGATCGTGAAATGCCAGCGAACTTCGTAATTTTGAACAAATTCTTAACACCATCTTGCAATAGAGACTTCCCTCATTGCGAGAAGCGAGTTGGATAAAGGAATTAATTAATTGCCTACTAACGAATAAGCTAGGCTGACCTGCGCCTCGTAAAATCTTTTCTGTTCACGCTAACGAACGAACAAACAGCCCCTCTAGACAAAAATATTTTCTGTTCACGCTAGCGCTAACGACGTCTTCAAAATGTATGGGTAATGACTTCCCGAGAATCTGCCCGGGTAGTGAGGGATACCTAGAGACCCGTAGACCCCACGTTTTTCGCCTGTCAACAGTGCGGATGGGTTGGAGGACCCCTGTTTGTTTGTCGACAGGCGAAAGACGTGGGGGTGTACGGGTCTCTAGGTTTCCCTCATTACCCGGGCAGATTCTCGAGGAGATCAAAGTCTCCCAGTATTGTCAGTCGAAGTATGTCATAATCATAACATAATTCATAAATGTCATATTTGTCATGTCATCGTTACCTATGTCATGTCATGTCATGTGTCATGTCAGTCGAATGTAAAGATTGTTTTTGATTTCGTTTCTGTTTTTTAATTTAAAATGTGATAAGAATATTATATCTCTAAGTAATATCTTTAGAAAATTAGTTTTACTATAGTATACATTACAGTAGGTTACTTACCTACATTATATTTTGCACTTCAGATCACATTATTTATAAAATCAATTTATCTTTTTAAATTACAATACAATTATAGATCCTAATATTTTACGAACTCGAGTAAGTAGCAATTATAGCGGTTAATTCCATAAACTTATTGCCTCCGTTCAATTCTAGGTCAACACTAATCTAAAGTTAAGGGTGGTAATACTGGTGGCAGTATTAGTCACACTATTGGAGCTTGTACATATTCATAGATACTTATATTCTGTGATGTACTCGTTGTTTCAGAATGTCTTCAGATATATTGGCATGCCTTGAACTGGATAAGGAGCTATCGTCAAGCAAACTTATTGTAGCCAAGGAAATCAATGGCTGTGATAGCACTTTTATAACAACTTGCGTTCTCGGACATTGTGTAAAAAATAAAAAGGCTGTTTTTGTTGTACTTACTCATAACTCTTTTATGCATTATCAGAATATAGGCCTAAAAATGAATTACAACTTACAAAGATCTGTGGAATCAGGCCTTCTTGAGTTCTTTAATGCTGGTGAAATTGTTGTTGATATGTTATTGACTGATAAACCAGTCCTGGCACAGGACTTTTTACTTGAAATAGAAAAGAAAATAAAAGTTATGAAAGATAGACACGGATCAGTTAGTGTTATTCTCGAAGGAGTGTCCCATTTGTTTGATTTACAATTTACACTGAATGAAGTTAATAGTATTCTTAAGGCAGTAATTGATGTTATAAGAGAATTGGATAATTCATTCCTACTATGTCATTGTAATGTAGCAAATGAAGGAGATGTTACCTATGTACTAGCAAATTTACTCTCCCATAAGGCAAACACAATAATTGAAGTGGAAAGTCTTTCCTCAGGATGGAGTGCAGAAGTCTCAGGACATGTAACTGTAAAGCATCCAAGGGAAAAGTTTGAAAATATGTTTGAATTAGAGCAGAAATCATACCAATATCTATTCAAGTTATTTGACAGGGGAGTCAAGTTGTTTGCTCCTGGTACAGTATAAAAATACAGTTGTCAACATAGTTTTAAATTAAATTGTATTGTATAGGTAGGTACCTACTTAATAAAGTTTTAAAATTAAACTAAAAGTAATTTTATTTCTTTGTGACGCATTGTAATAAAAATAAAGGTACAAAATAAAAAATTCTCATTCCTCTGAAATAGGAAAATTAAGCTTTATCTTCGAAATTGTCTCCGATTCATTCCCTGCGCAGTTCGCCACCACATCATGCAGCTTGCAGGTCATCAGCTTCAATGTTGTATGTTTGTTTGGTCCCCCGGCAAATATTACCAGCCCATTCAGCCACTTCAGCCGAGTTCAGCTTGCTACCCTTAATAACTATGTCGGTAACTTTGGCCCTCTTACGAATATGATCGTTCTGGACCCAAGCATTAATTATCACAATCAATTAATTACTAGCCCACTCCTTAATGACCTGCAATGCTCGGAGTTAATAATGAAAAACTCCCGAGTGTAGTATTGAACAATTTATTTATGACATTTGGGCTTGGCGGACAGCGTGAACATCCAAAAATTTTTGCATAATTTTTACATTAATTTCCTACTAGCAGCCCGCCCTGACTTCATCCGCGTTGAACAATTATCTAGCTTGATGATTTATCTGCATATTCTTATAACGACTAGGTAGTCGAGGAGGATTGGAAGACGTCTTCTCAGGCAGACATTAGATAAGTGTCCTAAATCGTAAATGCCATGTCCCAACCATCCAGATCCTCAGCCCAGGGTCTTTTGGAAAGTTGCTGATCTTCTCGGTACCTGTAGCGCTATCTCTTATCAAATTTCAGAACTAAGAAATAAACGGTAGGTCATCGACGTCATACAAAAAACTAAACTAGCCACCGTTGTTCACCGCACTTTATGGAAAAATTTATGAAATCTGCTTTTGTGATAACACACCTTTTTTTGTGCTCTCCAAATTCACTGCCTTTTACCAAGTTCACAGGCCTTTGCGAACTTCATCACTTCACGCGTCTGATATATCTTTTGAGTCTCCCATCTCCAACACAAAGAGGGAGCTTTGTAACATCTTGATCGTGTAAGTGTAATGTAATTAATAAGTCTTTTTCTTCGTCCAGTTTCTATACATATTCGTTAGTAATTTAAGTACCTACGCTACATTATTAGCTACAGCTAGTTGTAGGTATACATATTTGTGATGCGTTCCGATAGTCGGTGTTACCTGTGTGACTGGGAACCACACATTTCAGGCGTTAAACACATTGCATAAAAAAACAAATGCATTAAGGCAAAAATGGGTGCGGGGGTGGTACCGTCCCAAGTGAAGCGTGTACAGGTTCTACCACCTAGTACAAATCTTACTGACGTTGGTAAAGTTCCTACGTAGGTACCTATTACCTACCTCGACGCTAGAGTAAATAGCACCAGATAATGTAAAATCGATGTCGAGTTTGTTTTTGAAATGTTTGTTTAGTTGTGTCGTTTACAACTACAACGTACAAATACAACGTTGTTTGACTTTAAGTCGTTAACATTTTAAATGTTTGATGTTCGAGCATTTGGTCGCATTCGTAGGTAGGTGGGTACCTAGTTGGTAGAGCCATTCAGTCCATGTGGTAATTTAAAAGCCATTGAGAGATTATATCGCTACTTTTTTTATACCAAAACGTGGTAAGTAGAAAAAAAAGAAAAATTATTTTGCAGATACTTATGTTGCAGATTATGTTACAGCTACAACCTAATGGCAGCTCAATGGAGGGCAATTATCTGTCCTAACAACAGTCTTCTCCATTACGCTACAGTGCAGATTGGTGGAGCGTTAGTAGCCAACCAGAGTTTTGAATCTTTTGGGTAGCCAGAAGGCCTTCGTAAGGCCACTGCTGTCTATTGATAGATAACAGCTGACGGCAACTGCTTAATGAGCGCTCATGAAATTTTGCTTCAAGAGTCATCAACTATCGTCTGCGCATGGTGCGGTTTAACTTCGTCCAGCAGTTGCCACATAACGCAATACCTAAGCAACGCGGCTATTAACGCTTGAATAGTAATACATACCTACTTACCTAACAACTTAGTTATTTTTTCGCACAAATTATATAATTAATTAAAGAATCCAGTAGATAGGTAGGTACGTCCTACATGTTGTATTTCGTCTTCTATTTGCTTTTTTACAGGAGCTTTAAGAAGCTTTATGCGCTTATGAATTGAGAATGAAATGAAATAAAAAGAAAATAGCTTCGGTTTGAATTGAACTGGACATGTGACCGCTTACCATATAAGTACTTATACTTAAGTATAATTGATATAAGCCTACCGCTTATCACCTCACCATGGCATTAACTCCTAGAGAAAAGTGATTATAGGTACACGAGGTGACGGCGCATGAAAGTTTTATTTGTGGTGATTAGCTGTTACCCCAGCGACCGCCCAAAGCGAAGGCTATATTTTGGTCAGAGCTCAGTCCATATGGGGTCTCGGGGCTGAACACCGCGTATCTACAAATGATCATGAAAAAACATTAGCACTCTTGTTCATTAACGATGAATAATAAATTAGTATAATGATTGATTGTTTCAAGAATATTCTCTCAAGTTCGTGCCAGTGAACAAACTGAAATAGAGTTAAGTTGAAGTGTGAATTTTTTTATCGTTTACGTTATCGTATGGTTGAAATCATCATGACTCAAAGTAATTCATCCACGAGTGATAAGCTCCACGGTAGTGCGCGCATTGTTAGCGAGGAGAAGCTCATGGTAAATTAATAGTTTTAATACATTCCAATGAATATAATTCTTTTTTAGTAATACTTCTAACCAAGTCATCCAGCACTACCACTGCTGGGTACGGGGCACGGGTCGGTTCTCAGAAGAATCCTAAGATAAAGATAAATTAAGATTAATAGTATCCATAGAATAGACCCCCTATAAACAAGTACCTAAAAAATATTTCTTAATAATACTAGTCTAGCCTGATTATGACTCTCTGAATTCGTGCATTAGGTACTTAACATGATTGCAGAAAGTCACAGGCTGGGATTTCAAATCCGTTAGTGGTGGACACCGATATAAGTATGTACAAGATTACCATTTAGGTACCATCATCAACGATAATAACTAAGAGTTACGAATGGAAGTCACTCATCTAGACTAACTCTACTTAGGACTGGGAAACCGTCCAGTCTTAGAGGGGTGTGAAGATTACTTTGGTCAGTTGTAAGAGCCCAATACCGATTTCCCGTGCCCAAAGTCTGCGACAAGAATCCGCGACATTCCCGAACTCTCCCCGACCTTACTTAAGTATACGATTTTCACCATACACTCACTCACACCACATACCTCATGCCATACTCAGTGTGTGGTAGCTATTACCGTCAAACCTTTTTTTTGTCGTGTTGAGTTGGTTGCGTTTCTTCAAACGAATGCACTTAACACTCTTTTGGTGTTGGTACATATTTAAAGCGTAGGTATATTTTGAACGCATTCTGTGGTTTGAGTTTTGGTTAGATGGACCGCAGTTGCAAGTGACTGCTTGATGGCTATTGTTATAAAAAAAATAACCAGTCCAGTGGGTCTTGCACTACGCATGAAGTAGGTACGGTTTCGGAAAAAGCGCGTTGGAGTCCCGATGCCTGTATAAACAAGATAGTGAAATGACCAAGGCGAAGGCGTATTATAGTTGTGGTCACAGATCAAGGAAACATTGTTGATTTGTTGTTTCTTTGATTTGTGGTTGTGGTGATTGATCTCACAAAACACATGTTGAATTTAGCCAAATATGTTGGACTCATTGTCAATTACCTTTGTACCATATTTGATGCAATAACTGAATGATTATGACTTATAACTTATTTTGTTATTAAGGTAACAGTTCGCGTGCGCCCCCTGCGCCCGGACGAGGGCCCGCGCATAGTGCACGCGGTCAGCGACAAGGTGATTGCAGTTATCTTCTTACATCGTTTCAAAAATATTATGAGTTGTTGTGTTTTAAAATACTGTGTATTGTAATATTGTATGTTACCCAAATAAAAATAAAATTATGAGATCTCAGTATGTTACTCTGTATGGAAGACCTTATTTAGATGGTTGCATTTTTGCGTGCTTTGTAACGTTTTGTAACGATGAATACGCGCTCGTGCGATTAAATTAAAAAAACTGGGTTTTTGCTAACTTTTTCTATATTGTTTTTTTTATAAATAAATAAAGATGAAGTGCATATATTATGAACAGATGTTAGTTCTCGAGGAAGAAGCTGATAGCCGACGTGACATCCTCCGACAGCGCAGAACTAACGACAAGCACTATTTCTACGATCGCGTGTTTGGAGAGGGAACCACTCAGGTAGGTTAATTGATTTAATTATTTAACATACTTTTTCTATTAATCTTCCAATCCATTAATATTTCCAATTCTAGAATTTAAAAAAAAATAACAAAATTACTTAATTGTCGGACTATAAAAAAATGTATAAAAATTCTCTCAACACCAAACGTTTCCCTCCTTTCAAAAAACTTGAATATTTTACTTGTGTAGTAGTACCTATATAAAACATACTTACTAAGCAGGGTTCTAATTTGTACTTACTTTAGCCGAAATCCTCGCTGATGTTTCCAGCGATTATATCATGCTACGCCGTAGTCGTGAGGTATGCTATTCATAAGGTACCTAGGTAATTAATTTACTGATGATCATGGTGCTACGTAAAAAACATTGTTGTTAAACGTAGGAAAAATGTGATTTATGAATATACTGCTTTAATTTTATTTCACTGCTACGGCGTAGCATGCCCGCCCGCAGGTGATTGTGATTTAGGAATGAGATACACACTTCAGTATCAAATATAAATTCGCTGTTTTTAAGTGGAAATCAACCCATAAATAAATACATACTTAGTTGTTGATTTTGTTTTTCGGGCTAGAACCTGTAGGTATATTGTTCGAACATGTAACTATCACAGCCACGCCCATTTCTGATGATCTTCGATCTAAAAGGTTTAGATGCTGCCAGTGATTTGACATATGTGTTTGGTTCTAAGATTGTAAGCATAATGTAGACTTAATAATGAATAAATAATAATAATAATAATGCTATACTGACTATATATTCACTGTTATACTCGCATCTATTTAGTTAGACCTCAATAGTGGCAACGCGGTTTTTATTTGGAATAAGACCGAGGTCATGTGAAAAATTAGAAATATGGGATACGGTATACAGTTCAATGAAGCAAACGGATTCTTATAAACCTTTTTGTCAAGAACCTTAGAAATGGGCATTGGCTAGGTACCTACTTACTTTAAAACCCTTCAGGCGATAGAATAGGGATGAACGGAAGGGAAAAATCAATTTTATGCGGGTGGAGCGGTGGACGGACTAAAAACTTCTGGCATTCGGGTTGACCACTAACTATTTCACCAATCGGCATCGGAACAGCGCAGCGTGGTGGAGTATGCTCCAGGCTATGCGCCACTAGGGGTTGCAGACTTGCAGCCAATAAATACTGGCGTAATAAATCCAGGAGGACGTGTACGAGGCGGTGTGTGGCCCACTGGTGGGCGACACGCTGCGCGGCATCGCTGCCGCGGTGTTTGCGTACGGCGCGACGGGCGCCGGCAAGACGCACACCATGACGGGGCTCATGTCGCGTGCTCTTACCCACCTCTTCTCCTCCATAGCGGCCAGCGAACGACCGGACTCTTACGAAGTAAGTTATGAAAACGTTATCAAGCAGGAGGTTAGAAACATACTAAAAGAAAATATTTAATTAATTACTCATACACTCACAAACTCACATTTACACATGCACGATTTGCTACTCACACACTTATATTATAAACAATTGTGTCTAGGCGTAAAACTAATTATAATTATAGCTGTTAGTACTTAGTGATTGCTTACTTATAAATTTATAGAATGTAAATCCGTTATTGGCCTTATGTTATGGCCTGTAAAACATGTGTTTGTTACCCAAGGATGGTGAATAATGTTTGAAATAAAAAAAAAAAAAAAAAAAACACCCTCGGTCCTGCATTTTCATGCATGCATGAATTTTCTCCCATCAATAATGTAAAAATTCTTTAGTTGTCGATAATCATCAGGTTTCTTAACTTCTTACGGTGTGCGGTAAAGGTGATTTCTCTACGATTGAAACGATCAAACTGTTGCAAAGTTCTATAACTAAGTAATGTCAAAAAGGATCTCACTCGAATAGTTTATCACGGTAGATATCGAACGGTATTGAAGTTGATAAATTACTGCAAAGGGGGTGATTCTCAGTTTTACCAGATAGTCTTATTCGGTAGAACTAACTACTGGGAATTATATCACCCGGTACCTAGCCCTAGATCTCTGACAGCACGGACCTAATGGTCCTTTTTCCTCAGATCCCTGTTAATATTAAGATAACTAAATTTTTAGCAGTAAAAGGTCAGTCAGGCCATATAGAAATAATTATGCTTAAATGCAGGTTAAAATTATAAAAAATTCACGAACTCTGTGAAACTGATTATCAAAATGGAAATGAGGGCGTTAGTGCATTTACCTACACTGCCCGTTAAAGCACAGTCTTCCTGTACTACACAAATGCCCGTAATTTACAAAGGCTTTAGTGGTTAAAATTTGCATACGTATCTCGCTATTCGAGGTCAGTGTGAAATGCACACTAAATTAACTTAATATCGCCTTTACTGAACACGACTGTAATGACTCAACGTCCAGTCCACTGGTTAGGTACCTACATCGTGCTATTCTCATTATGATATTCATATTTATTAATTAGCATGTGGTACACGTAACTAACTACATAAGTTAAGAAATAATTTAAGTTAATACTTAAGTAATAATTGAGGCAGCATTTGTAAAAAAAAATATGAATTTCAGGTAAAAAAGGTAGGTAGGTACCTATATTAAAAAGCGTTTAATCTATCTACATTTAGTTTATATCGTAATAATATGAATAGAAAGTGTGTTTGCTGATTTATAAAAATGTCTAGTACCTATATGTTTGCATAGATATAATGTAGTTTAGGGGCCAGAGAGTGCCATAAGTTTTAAACTTTTTACAACAAAAAAAATCCCCCAAAGGAATAGAATTGGCGATGAAAGCTTGTATGGGACCACTACAAGTAGATATAATGCAATTAATTAACCGCGGTTCTAGCAATCGTCCGAGGTCGTTCCACTCTGTGCCGACGTGTCAGATATGAAGAAAGCCTGCCCAGATTCTATTCAATTCATGATTCACCCGTTAGGTGGATTAAAGGTGGTGAGTTCGCCAGATTAAAAAAATCCAACTATGTGTGAAATTAATGTCCAAAAACTACTTACCTAGACCATTTTCAGATGACATAGGAACTTGAAATTTTTCATGGAGAAAGTTCTTTGAAGGTACCTATACAAAGGTATTTTACCTTCCATTCTTACAAGGTTACAAATAAACTATTTATAGACTAATCCAGTTTGCTGACCCTAACAGGAAGTAACCACAAAACGTTAAACACCCCCTAATTGGTAGTTATTGTGGTTGTTTTAAAATTAAAACCATTCGTAGGTAAAGAAGCCTTTGTGTTATAGGCTATTCTAAATAAGGAGTCGTGTAAAAATGATTGACTTTATTTTTGGATTGATTACATGTACAAATAGTTTAGTGATGAAAACACTTCCGTGTTATGAATATAAAAAATTAACACATTTGATATTGCAATTTCAAGAATTTGTCGCTATGATAGATAATACCTACTTTAAATTCACAACGCTGGTAGGTACCTATCTGGTATTTACATTCCTATTCCTCATTGTAATCTATTAATTTTCTTATGAAATACCTACACGTTACGGTGCTTAAAGGTAGATGGGCTACCTACTAACTTAACTGAAATTATTTTATATGAACTTTATGGTATTGACGTAATTTTTTTTAAATATTTATATTCATCATATACCTACCTAAGTCAGTTGTTGTTAAGATATATTGGAAAAAATCTTAATAATGGTATAAAAAGTAAATTAAGCACTAAGTGTCGGATTAACTGAGTAGGTAGGTGCCTATTATGTATTTCCGTAAAACCGGGTAAAACTTACCTAGGTACATCAAAACTGCTGACCTAGCGAGTAGATATCTACCAAAGTAACTTAATTGTATTAGCAAAAAGCAGTGTTATTTAATTAATCCAGGGCCAAACCGGTTTGAAAAACCCGAATTGCAAAAAAATTCTAAGCAGTATGTGGTTAGACGGAAAATTTAGAATAAAATGTAAGTAAATGAAAAAAAAAAGAGAGAACCACGAGAAAGTGCGGGAAGAGGGGGGGA
>DWMR01000934.1:0-10624 GCA_018245355.1 Dalla costala | reverse complement strand
AAAAGTCGGTTTTGCAATACAAAATCGTTCATAAATCAGAAGTTAGACAATAAATCAAATAGAAAAAGGGATGTTTTGAAAACTAGACATATTCAGTTATATAGTCAGCGTACTTTCTTATTCATTTGTTTAGAATATTTTTATTCTCGTCTTGTGAGACTACGGTAAAAATATTGTGCAATAATATTTGCACGTCTTTTCAATTCAATTGCTTGTCTTAATTCTTTCACTTAATTCAAATAAAACTATATATTATTTTCTTATTTTAAAACAATATAGTCGTATATACATCATATTACAGTAACCACTCTCCACTCGAATGGCATCCGGATGAAATTTCTTAGAGAAATAAGCAGTCTCTTTGTACAAACTGTTGTCTTAGAATTGTTTTAGAACATATGCATATGCATACACCATTTAATAAAATAAATTAATAAACATATCATAAATTATTGCCAACAACATCTTAAAGTGTGTAAAAATATGGTAGAATTCCCAAAATTGTCCTCGTATCACTTTCCCATCTAGCATGAAGGAAACGCCGGCACATTTCTCGCCCTGTTAACTTGGCCTCAAATTCTTCTGTTCGTAAGTACGTGAGCATTTTCACGTCGTTTCCTTTCGGCGGGAGTCAGCGTTCAGAAATATTATTTTTCTCAAGGCGGGAGTCGTTAACGAGTATTTACGAGGACACCGTCTCTACCTGACGGCGCCTTCCTCCGGATCGGTCGTAATTGCGCCCAATTAGAGCATTATGCTGACGTGAATACGGCACGGACGCGATAATGGCGATACTATCTGTTCTCCGCCACACCGCGCACCACTCCGCTCCACCGTTCCCGTCCCAAAGCCAGTGAGACGACTTTCTTGCCCCTAATTCACATTTCGTATCTCGGCCCCTTTAGAGCTCCCTTCGCTTCTTATAAGATACCTTAAATGTTCACGTAACTTGCACACGATTAACTATAACCACTTCTACATACAAATTATGTTAGAGAATATCGTGCTAGTGCCTTTTGATTTGCCTTGAAATAGTTTATAGTGAATTGAAACATGCTTCAATTGTACCTACTCCAATCAATTAATTTCATATCACTATCATAAAAGTAGGTGTTGCTAATAATTTTTGTGCATTGTCGATTTTAATTGAATTGATGATATTGTGGCCACAACATTTTAAAATTTAATTTGGTGTGTTTGGTTCTGTGCATGGTCGTTCAATTATTTCATTGCTAATTAACATGTTCGGCTATAGTTCCACCAATGCTATCGATCCCGAATCAATTGGAAGCCGCCTACGTCGGGCAGGACGTGACATTGGAGTGCCACACTGAGGCATACCCTTCCTCTATTAACTATTGGACAACCGATAGGGGTGATATGATTATATCAGGTAAGTGATGCGATAAAAAGGTGTTACTTTTAAATTATTGTTAACTGCCTGCTGGTGCTACTAAGATAAAGGTATAGTAGGTATTAAGATGTTATTACTTATATACATTTGTAATATTAAATAAATGATCTTAACGGCACCGCCTCGTGTCATGTGACACGAAATTATATTATATTACGTTTGTTTAAAATACTTGAGGCCGGCCATGATTCTGATGATAATGTATATTTTAGGCAAAAAGTACCTAACGGATTTAGTCGATGACGGGTACAGCAGAAAGATGAAACTGACGATAAGGAAAGTGTCCTCAAATGACTTTTCGTCGTATCGCTGTGTGGGGAAGAATTCCCTCGGCGAAACAGACGGGGTTATCCGACTAGATGGTAAATATATCTTAGTAAAAAATACATAAGCAAAAAGTTTTCCTGCAATCTACAGAGTGTTTCTTTTAAATGGGACAGTTAGGGGAAATCCGAAGCTACAACAGATACAGAAAAACTATGTAAGGAACCTCTTTACCTTTTTTGTAAAAACAATTTTGGCATATTTAGATTTTTGATCAAGCGTGAGAGTTCCTCAGAAATTAATGAAATTGTCAATTTTTTTTTATTATCCTAATCAGCTCAGTTTAATGCGCGAATCATTTCATTGTATTAGAGAAAAAAAACCCTTTAGCGGAAGTTGGTCAAAATCAATAAAAACTTTTTATATCATTTAACCACTTAAAATGCTGGTGTTTTCGACAAAAAAAGGTGAAGAAGTGTCTTACAAAGTTTTTCTGTATCTGTTGTAGTTTCAGATTTCCCCTAACTGTCCCATTTAAAATAAACACTCTGTATACTGTATATGTGAAAAGACGTGAATAGTGTGTGTGAATAGTACATAACTTTGAGATACATTTATCTGCCAAATTAATGTCTGACCCAGCCGGGACCCACAGCTCATCAATCAGAGCCAATGACCGACGTGCCATAGAGTCTTCATAGAGTCGTCTGTAGGTTGCTTTTGGGATCTCACGCACTAGTACCTACTCCATAAATGAACGGACTAAGCGACCAAGTGCGCGATAGAATGAATAGTTTCATAGAACATCTGGTCTAATGCAGTATAGGACTTGGACTACTAGTGCGCGACATTCCTTAGATTTTCGCTGTTGTTTACTGTATTCGAATTAGTACTCAAGAGTAGTAATACATATCCCGTGAGTATAAAATCGAATGACTAATGTCTATAAATGGGACTAAAACTACAATTCAAAGAAAACCTTTTGTAATAAAATAACTCATTAAATCTAGACAATCTATTTAATTGAACTGTACCTATTCCTTACAATCATAACACCCACGCAATCTTTATTTGAATATCAATCCATCAAGTTTTTTACAGAAATACCTACACCGTCTACGACTAGTACGACAATAAATTACATCCCAACATTTCCGCAGAGAAAAAAAGGTATGAAATAAATTATAATTTTACATGAACTCATGACGCATTCCTAACTGAACCAAATTAATTCCTGGTACCGAAATAAATTAATCGCGACACAAACTCAGTTTCCGCTTAAACCCTTTCAGAACCGGTAGATTCGAGAATTTCTGGATTAATTTTTCATGTTCGTCTCGTTTCTGCACAGATGCTTATTGGAAAATGTTGAAATCCAATATTGCCACGTAAACCGCGATTAGAAAGGCAATAACAGTCAAAAGTTTTGTTGCCCGCGTGCCTTTTATATACATTCATCGTCCTCTTACAGGCTTCTATCGAGTAAGGTCGTTGGTGGATTTTGTATTTATTGGTTCCGCCGTTGTAGCTCAATGCTTCCGTACAATTGGGTCGTTAGTAATATTATTGTGGGAAAAGCGATTTTGTTTGCTCTTTGACTCCCAATGTACGCTGTTATTGTTACAGATTTGGGCTTTCCTTTACCTCAACACAACGAAGTCGTTATGTTGGAGATATTTTTTCAAACGTTTCCAAAACACCTTCCATTGTAGTGTTGTAATTCAAATTTGTTTGTTTGACAGGTAAAAATAAAAATCGATGGCGGGATAGCTCTGCGGAGAACAGAGTGATTGGAGATTATGAGCTTGAGGAGTGGAAAGATGTTGGTAAGTTAGCTTTGTCCCAGACGAACCGAAGAATAGTACTTGTAGTAGTAGAACTTGACGGTACCCGTAACTGTTAAATAAATAAAACGATTTATTTATTTACTTTTAGTTGTGGTGGTCCCGTAATGGAACCTGTAATAAACGTTCGAAGTTTATTATACAATGTCATTCGCTTGAGTAAAAACTTATTTTCTATTTAATTCGTTGTACTTACAACGTACAACGTTACAAGTTACGACGTACAAAATTACTATTTATTTAAGTTTGATTCATAAGGTCATGGAATCGTACTCGTAAATAGAACTATTAATATTTAAATATAATATTTTATTTTAATATGAGTTATGGAATGTAAGTTCTGAAATAAATTGATTATTATATTATTATATTATTAAATACGTCACACAAGTAAAGTATATTATTATCTTAATCTTCTCGTGTACAAAGTTTAGGGGTAGGTACATAAACTTAATAGGTTGAAATGGTTCGGCTCGGTACACGATATGTTAAACAGAACATGTCTAAATGGCAATATTTCTTTTTGTTTCAATTGTCCACCGAGAGCTCCGAGTTCTTATTTATTTTGTTAATCGCTACAGAAACACCATCAGACACGTCATGTCTCTTTAGAAGCAAACAGAACAAGCGCAGTGGGAATACCAAACTTCTATAACCACCACTGTATTGACTCGTTTTATATTTCATATCGAATCTGCATGAAATTCGGTGAAATGAAATATCTTTCCAGGTTTTTTCATTCAATGGTTTTCTATGAATACTCCGCTTTTGTAAATACTTTGTATGTCTAACGTGGTAGTCACTCTTCACAAATTGAGGAGGAATATACTCCAAGCTATTGCTTTGCATAGAAGTATCATCTAAAAAAACTTATAATACATATCACAAGAATTAATTGACACCTGGTTTGCATCTTATATGAATTAACTGATGATTATAACAAAAATAAGCAAATTAAATACATATAGACAAATCCACATAATAAACAAAAAATAATATAAGAAGATACAATGAAATAACCACCGGGAAAATCATATTAACGGGTTACCACGTAACGATGGACATTATTTTGACGCAACACTAGGGATTTGACTGTGATTAGTAAATTTGAATGCCATAGTGGTTGTTATACCAAATGTACTGCCCATGTCATTATATTCTTATTCAGTCTATATACTCAACAACAATCAATTGTTTTATTATTATGTGCTCCATAGGTACCTACCATTTATTTTTATCATAATTTTCCGTAAGAAAGGTATACTTTCATATATTTAGTGTTAGTTTGTGTCCAAACATTTATCTGCCAATTAAACGTATTGGCACCGACCGGGGCTCGAACCCGTGACCCACAGCTCGTCACTAACAGGCCACGGAGTCTACACAAAGTTATAAGTTTAGAGGAAAACAACTGCCAACCCCATAAACTATTTTTAAATCCTTAAAATCCAGTTTGAAATACGTACCTTCATGGCTTACAGAGAAAAGCAATTCCATGCTAAATTATTCGAACAGATTCTGTATGACCAAAGTTCCGTAGTTGTCCTTTTAGGTTGCCTGAGAGAATTTCTCGTCGTTCATTATAATTAAGGCTCACATTCTCTCCGATATGGAAAGACTTTCCTGTGTTTAATTAATCGGTGAAAAGATCTTTATTTCTTATTAAGATAAATATCTCTAACATGAGAACAAAAATTGTTAATATGATTCTATAATAAAGTAAAGACATCAAAGTCCAAGTCATAAATTTATTTCGTCATAAGTTACAAACGGGACACTCATTCAATTTTAAATTAATAAAGTGTCACCTGTTAACAATACACTTTCGTTATTATTCCCTATCATATGTAGTAAGTCGTTAATATAGATTAAAAAAGGGGGAGCCCTGTGGGAACCTTTGTTATGCCGACCCAGATGACAGAAGTCTGTGCATGGTATTTTTAATACCCAAGTGGCTGAGTTGATTAAGGTCTCATGCTGTACACAGTCTAATGCCTTGGACAAGAATATACTCAATGCATCTTGCGACTTCCCCATACATCAACAATCAACATCATAGCCTCGAGATACAATCAAAATAACTTAGATATTAAGATTTAAAAACTTTTACAAATAATAAAAATACATTTATGATTGGTCAACAAAAACAGTAATCATACTTAAAACATCTCACTATGTCTATTAATGCGATCCCATAGTAATTTTTCTGTAGCATTTCGCTTCAATTTCTCGAGATGAGAGAAAATTAAATCTATGGCGACACATTTCTTTTTTCCGGGCTATACTTCATTCCTTTACTTGCACAATAGTTCTCGTCGTTTGTTATAATTAAGGCTCGACTGTCTAGCAAGACTTGTCACACGGGAGCGGAACAATGGCAGCGTCGCAAAAGATTGTTTTAATCAACCAATAGGATTTTAATCAAAAACAAAGGGAACACACTTTTATTGTAATTTATTCCTCTGTTTCCACAAAACTTTCATTACGAGATAATAACACATTCTCCACCTATTATACTCTATCCCCACTAAACTAACGCTACTGGTACCGGTGGTACTGATTCTTGGAAATTTATTTCATAATGTAATGTGGATATACATTTTGTACATAACAAATCATAATCTTAGATGATCATTGAATATTATTTGTTTTTAACTTTCATTCCGAATTTGTTTTCAGTAAAATCTGTATTAAAAATAGAGATTAGTAAAGTGTACCTAAATTCAATATTGTTGGTATAAATGGTTGATTTGTATTGTGATGCTTAGGAGCTAATTTCAACATCATCACATCACAGCCCATCACCGGCCCACTACTGAGTACGGGTCTCCTCTCAGGCTGAGAAAGGCCGGAGCTATATTAGCCGAATTTATAACATTTGAACCAACATTTATTTCGAGCCCCACGCATGAACAAGGAAATGTATAATTTTACAATCATTGATGTTGTTTATGTAACAGATGTAATATGTAAACATTACGTGTTACTGTTTACAATATATTTTGTGTAAAGAAAGGTAAAAGGTAAAATGTATAATGTTTATGTTTAGATTACGAGTCGACGCAGTCATCGGGCTGCGGGATCATTAGGCGCATGTCTCACATCGTCCTCGCTGCAGTCATCATCAGCAGCTGACAAGTGCTGCAAGAAATGTGTTCTGGAACCATACCATAGTGCCAAGACAAGACTACACGAAACGAGTTTGTGCTAAAGTAACATAAAAACGGTGATAGACCAGTATATTGATTCAAAAAGTAACGAGAAAAAGTGACGGTTGCGATACGCATTACTTATGTAATTGTAAATTTTAGTAAGTAATTAATATAAAGACTCAGTGATTATTGGGTAGTGGCTGGCATAACACTGCCATCAAAACTATTATATTTTATTTAGGTATCGCATCTATGTGAGAATTTTGATACGTCCCGTAAGTATATAGGTACACGTAGATCAAATATTATTTAACTAATTACAATATATTTTTTTATAGTTTATTTATACCTATGCTGTAACATTTACGAAATACGTTTTGCTACAGTCAATCATTAATAACGAAACCATTCGGTACCATAATGTAAATACGTAGATCTTGCTACCTAACAGAAGTCAAAAGCGTTGGGTGCTTTTACCTTAATGCGAATGAAAATAGATCACGAAACATTAGTTGCGATGAGTATGCGATATTCTCTTCCGATAAAGTTTAATACTAATACCGACTAATGGTGGTAACATGCAATCTTCTAAGAATACTTTACTTAGAATATACTTCAAGCATTCTGGGTATTAAAATAAAAGTAGTCAATTACATAAGTGCAATTCTAAAATCGGTTCAGCTTTTTCCAATTTTAGACTCTTACATAGATATATACGGCAGTTTACCAACGACGGCCCAGGTGACTGTGCCGTCGAAATAACGTTAAAAGTTGTCAATATTTTACTTAGAGGGTCACCTGTTAGTTGTAAATAATTCGTGTTAGAATATACCTAGTGGATTAATATTATAAACGAAAGACTGATAGATTTTACGGTGAACGTGCCATATCTGATTGTGTAGTATGAACGTGTAAGTTTTGTTGTGTATATTCCGCTAAGCAAGAACATAGTATCAATGATTAGAACACGCGTCGACGTCATAGCTGTTGTGTATTTGTGTGACGGCAATTAGATCGTATCGCTTCACCCCAAGCACTCGTTAAACAATTACTACTACTTAGACGTCCATTTCAATCTCATAGATTAAATCCCTGATGTGAATGCTGATTAAATTGTTTTGTACGTTAGACTTTCAATTAATCGCATCGTATTTTCATATGAAATGAAGCGGCGCTGCTTGACTGTAGTTAAGAATGGTTCCTGTCACAAAATCATAAAATATATGCAGCGAGTATGCAAAAAGATAAGAATTTACAGTAAAAATCGTAGTCTTCTAGAATAGACTATCTCTGTTGAAACTTTAAAAAATGTATCAAGAATTTACATAGAGGTGATAATGAAAATAACTTTTCATGCAACTTGCATCAACACCAGAAGATATCAATTAACCAATGAAAAAAAATATATAGGTACTTTCATGTTTTAAAACATCACACGAATCTTTTTTATGCGATATTAACGTCAATTTGAAGTTTTGAAAACGTAGCACGTAGCTTTACACTTCTGTTTAGTTTTCCGAAGATTTAATTGGTATGTCGTCCAAGTTTGTGCGGACTATCAGAAGGACACAAACCATTAATGATACAAACATTATTTTAATATTAAAAACGAATAGGAAAGTAGATTTGTAAAAAAAAAATATTTTGCATTGTAACATACCATATCGTCAATAAAATATAATTATGCTAAAAAAATTAAATTAAAGTACTATTTAATTAAAAATATAACTGTAAATATTTCATGACATTCTGCAATAAAGACAATATGGCGTGCTTTGTAATATACCTAATACTCTAGTTAGTTTAGTTAGATGTAAACGACAAACATTACGAAATGGCTTTTTCCAACTTTCACAAGTATATATTGTTGCATTTAAAATTTTGAAATTCCTGAATTATTTGTATTGTTCCTTTTTTTAAATAAACTCATTGAAAATAAAATCTTATCTAACTTATTCAACTGGTAATAGATGTTATTACCTCTGTACTGTGAAAAGCCTAGCGTTCTGGTTATACTTTTAACAACTCACACATTATGACTTGTACTTCCTGCTTGTCAACAAGTAGTTCATTGAAATATTGTACAGAAAGTTTGTTACATAAGATAAAGGTTTCTTTAATAAACAGGATATTTTATTCTCAATCAAACTACTTCCATGGAAAATATTAATGTATGAAACAATATAGAGGTTCCGAATCTAAATAAAGACGTACGTGGGATTGGCTTTAGACGTCCAATACTTGACATAACATCCGCTAGCAAAGCCTACCAACCCCGGCTCTATTAAGAACATAATTCCAATAACGTATTGTGGCTCGTGTTACATGTCGTTCCGGTGGCGGTGGGTGGCCTAGAGTCTACTGTTGATAAGTACAACGTACAACCTGCGGGTATAGTATTATAGAAGCCGTTGTTGTTAGCTGTTTCTGTAAAGTTATGAATAAATGAATTTTATAGATACACAAGTTTCATTTTCACATTCCTGTTTTTCTTTATAACATTTAAAAGGTACGCAGCACATAATATACTACCATGAAATGATCACAGCACGAAAGTAAGACGACTCCGTGGCGCGTTTCTTGTAATCCTGACTTGACGAGCTATCGATCCCGGGTTATATTCCCGGCCGGGGTTGGCATTTATTTTGGGAAATAGATATTTGTTCTCTTTGGTATCTTAGTCGTTTGTGGTGTTTTCTGTGTATGCTGTCACCAGCGACACAGGAAATCTTATTGCATAGATGTGAATGTGTGAGTTATTTAAAATAATCTTACACTATTATGCTCCATATTAATAACCTACGGACTCGCTACTGAAGGGATGCCCATTGAGAGGTTCTAAAACACCATAGTTTTAAAAAAGTTTTGTAGATTAATTTTTTGCAATATATATATATAACAGTAAATGAAGTAACACTCTATAACTCTTGCGGCCAATTGTTTTTATTTGTATAATGAGGTCAGTGATGACTTACGGATCCGAGACATGGTAAAGCCGTCGGCCCAATTCGCAAGCCCAAAGTTACTCAGCGCGCCATGGAGAGAGCATTGCTCGATATTTCGCTACGCGACCGAATTCGAAATGATGACACCGTAGATGAACAAAGGTTACCGACATAGCTCACCGAGTTAGCAAGCTGGAGTGGCAGTGGGCAGACCACGTAGTTCGAAGGACTGATAACTGAGTGGGAAGAAACCATGGGATGAAACACAGGCCGCCTTTGTCCTTGTCCTTGTCGGTGAACTGACGATCTGAAGAAAACAGAGGGAAAGCGCTGAATTCAGAGGGCATTGGACTGGTCGGGGAAAACATGAATTAGTCGAAAATACTGTCGGATTGATGGCTTTTTTTTATGCTCCCATAGACATCTGTGACAAATTTTGAATGGGACAGTGGGAGTGTCTGTTAGTTAATTAGCCCTGTTTGTATTAGGTGTTAATATGTTATTATTTGTTTAGTATTCGTTTGTAATAGGACTGTGGGAGTTAGGACTGTAGGTAAGTATAAGTTAATCATGTTAATATTAGTAATCCTGTTCACGAGGTCACAAATGATTTCTAATGAAACGGTCGGCATAAGTAGATATTATATAAAGTTTAGTTTCATTTGCTGTAACTGTTTATATAAGTAACTAAGTGAGTGAAGTTCATACTGAAGCAAGTACAGAATTAAATAACATGATGCAATTACGAGTAATTTTGAATAGAACTGCGAACTAAACAAATTAGACGAGTCAGTATTCTCGCTGCAAATTGCGCTTGTCTTGATAATTAAGAGCAAAAAAGCGGGCGTGGTTTGTGACTTCAGTCCTCTTCTGCAAATTAAAGAAGTCGCAGTTTTTTCAGTAAAGAGTAAATTACATAGGACATAGGACAGTAGCGGTCATAAATGCAGTAGCAATCTCAAAAAGATATTGCTTCAAAGCCAGTGGCACTTGTGACGTTCTTCT
>DWMR01000933.1:0-10625 GCA_018245355.1 Dalla costala | reverse complement strand
GGGCGGCGAAAACCACTTGTGCCCACAGCTGCGAAATAGCTAGATCGGGCCCTGCCTCCGAAGCACGGAAGCGCTCAAGAAATTTGGCCACTAGTATTGCCCCAGCCGAGACTGTCAATAAGTTACGATTGACAATCGCCGCGCGACCATGAACGCTTGCGCGACCATGAACGCTTCAGTCAGGAAGTAAGTAATATTTATACAAAAACAAAATTGGAATTTTAGATTCATTCTTGTTTCCATACTGAAAAAAAACCGGCTTCAATCTTTTCTGATGTATCTCCGAAGTCAAGGGTCCAACAACAATCAAATTTATATGTGACCACACGGGAATCACCAGCTTTCAAATAAAAAAAGAATCCTCAAAATCTGTTCACCCAGTCAAAAGTTCTGAGCTAACAAACATTAAAAAAAATTAAAAAAATACAGTCGAATTGAGAACCTCCTCCTTTTTTTGAAGTCGGTTAAAAATAGGCAGCGTCTACTCCAAACCCCTTTTACTTAGGTACTTTCATAATCATTTGGTCACCTGAAACTGCATTTTATGTTAAGCAACAAAATCATCCTGTAATGGCAGTCCAGGCTTTCGTAAATATTAAATCTGTCTAGCTTTAAGAAAGTCTGCCACTGCCACAAGCATCAAAAGTGTCGTAAAGTTAAGTAGTTGGTGTAACTTATTTAAGAACCCACAGTTTCACTGAATTTTACTGGGTGGAAAATTTGATAATGGTTAGTTTAAGTCAGATTCAGATAAAAAATTTCAAGAATTTGAATCCTTTTTTTATGTCATTAAAATAGCAACCAACCACAGCCGCCCTTGTGACAAACTTCGAATAGGACGAGAGACTGTTAGTATTAGGTGTTAATAGGAATATTAGTTCTTTAGTAGGTATTCGTTAGTAATGGAACTATGGGGGTTAGGACTGTTAGTGACAGAAAAGTTAGTCCTGTTAGTAAGTATTAGTGGTCCAGTTAGTAATCGTTAGTCTTTGTCCGATTCGAAGTTGGTCACAGAAGCGAAACTAAAGAATCGTACCTACCGTACCTACCTATTTGTATTTTAGAAAAATGAAGTATCTGTCGCCTGAACAACAAAATTTACTCGAATTTTGAAATGTTTAATTTTTATCCTGTTCTCGTTTATCCCAAGAGGAAACTTCATCGCTCAGCATTAATTTGTGCTTCAATCAATCTAGTCCACTCCTGAGGCGGGGTGAGCGATGGAAAGCTTACAAATATGCTATTTTTTGTACTTACAATTCTGTAAATATTGCGCACTAGAAAGTTTATTAAAACGTCGTTGTTGTTACTCAATTACAAAGATTGGCACCTAGCGCTTGTATGCAAAGTAGAATAGGACATATACCTATATAGTGGTCATAAGTGGACATGGCCGCCTGTAATCAAACTCAAAAACTTATAACTGTAAGAAAAAATTGTTAGTAAGTTAAGTATACCTACGTTTTACTTAGTTAGTTCAGTTAGTAGTTATTAGAAATATTATTTCGGTTGTAGGTAGGTAGGTAAGGCCGCCTTTTGTATGCTTTTGTTTTTTGTGTAGGTAAGTATTTTCTGTTAAGTTCTGCTTGGTGTGCAAATAAAGAATATTCTATTCTATTACGTACCTAATCTATCTAGTAGTAGTAGTATTACCTAAGTAACCTACCTATTATCTACCTAAGAATGCAAAAAAAATAGTTAATTTCAGTATCACTTTGAATAAGTACGAGTTGGTTTGACAAAATGGACTGACGACCTGAAGAAAACAGCGGGAGACCGCTGGTTTCAGAGGGCACAGGACAGGTCAGAGTGGCGTAGATTAGAAGAGGCCTATGTCCAGCAGTGGTCCTCTAAAGGCTGATGGATGGATGGACTAGTTGGCCACAGATGAGTTTTACTTTTTAACTCTTGAAGGCAAAAATCCGCCTCTTGTTAAACTTCTAACCGACAAACATCTAATTGCATTTACTTCGTTACTAGCAAAGTTAGCATTTTAAGTATTTCTAACTTAGATAAGGCACAAATATTATCTAAGGATGATTAATTAAGAATTTTTCTTCGATAACGTAGACACACATCCGTGAAATACGACTGAATATTATGTGTAACAATCATGATAAGGCTCGATTGCGTCAATAGATCAGCGGGGAATCGTGCCGGCGCCCAACACAGGCTGTGGAGATAATAATGTTGTTTCAAAAATCTATCTACATGAGTAGATAAAGTTTTTATCATCTAAAAATATTTTCGACATTCTTGCGATGTCTGAGTAACGATGATAATCGGAGCTCGGGGTGTTCGCTGGAAGGGATCGCTGAACGAGAAATCCTTATCGGATTCACCGGAACCCTGGTTGCTGGGTAAATGGATTTAAACGGCCTAAAGCCTAACGCGGAAATGTAGGTACCTCTATTTCATTTCGTTGTCAGTGAATAGATCATTCCCGGTCACTGGCTTAATTTGAAGACCCTTGAAGCCGTATCAATACTTAAATACGATGTTGAAACTATTTACCTCCTCATCTTGACGCAGTGTCATCGGCGGGGACACCTCGCGCTCCACATTTGCTGCAGAAATGGCACTCGAATCACTCACTGCACTTGCATTCACAGTCCCATCCCCTGCCCCCTCGATAGCGTCCCAGGGCACGTCTTGGTCGTAAACGGCCACGTTCAGTAGACTGCTACCGGCGTGGAACCTCCACGGCAGGTCCGTCCCGCTCTGCCTCGACCTTCGTCTCTTGTGCCTCACTCGGTGTCGCGCGAACCTTCCACCCCCATGCTCGATCTCATCGCCCAGCATAGCATCGTTCAGGGTGCCCAAGTTAACTTTTAACTTGCGCTGTCTGGACGCCACCGAGACCGGGGTGGCGATCGGTTCCCTGCTGAGCCCCTCGGCGTCCCAAAGTTGTATTCGGACTATGTTATCATGGGAAGGTGTCATGTGGGCGCGCGCGACCGCGAGCGCGAGTACGGCGAGTGCGAGGGCGAACGCGCGCGACCCGTCCATGTCTCTCGGCGGGCGCGAGCCTACTGACCCGCGAGCGCCTTGATAGCCGGCGTCGCGACGCTTTTCCCGCGCTTTCCCGATAACACCGCTACGTAACTACGTACTACGTGGTACCTACTACGAACTACGACTGGACGGTCCCGCATTTGACTCGAGAGCCGCTCCTTGCCCACCAAAGATAAACAGTCCGTCGTCGTACGGAACACTTATCGCGAAATGAATTTGTGATAAGTGCAAACATTACACCTGCCATTGTACTGAACGTACGCTCGGAAGGATGGTGGATATAAGTAATTTTCAATTTAAATAAAACAAATAAATCTGTCAACTAAATAAATCTATTACGATAAAACACATATTTGTGACAACTCAAAAGTTTTGTACTAACATTGACTGAAACCAAAAAAGCATAGGGTTACATCATTAATTTCACTACATTTCATAGCTAAATTTTACATGATACAATAACAAACTTTTAACAACACAATTACACATTACAATTATTTTAAAACAGTTTTTGATCAAATACTTACACAAAATTAATAAGGTAATGTTTACGAAATACATTATTTAAAGGAAATGGGCAATGCAACATAATCAATTCGTGCCTATCACTGTTACCATCGAAGCAGATAAAGACCAGAACTAAAGAATATCGCACAATTTCTAATCAACAACTTCCTATTTAGATAAAGATTGAATTATTGTGTGTTACAGTATTCTTAGCAAAATTATTCTTATAATAAGGCGTGTGAATCGAATTTACAGATTTACGAACAAGTTTATTTAAATAAGGCAGACAGTAATAATTTTGTGACAATAAATTGATCACTTTGGAAATACGTAAAGCAATTTCATACACGAAACACAGTGCAACATATTCGTGTCGGGAATGTTTGACGATTGTCGCTAAACGTTGATAGATTGGTTAATTCCCAGTAGTTCTATAGAACTGTACCATATGGATCTAGTTGGAATTTTTTGTCCCTCTAGTTCCATAATTATGAAAACTGATGACTTAAAATCATGGACGTATAAAGTATGGTGTATAGTTTTTTCGCAATGGTTCTATAGGGGAAAACCGGGATAGGCACCCCACTTTTTGAAGGGATCACCTAATTTGCAGAGTATTAGTTTACCAGTTTGCCACTACTGGGAATTAACCGACAGGTTATACTGGTACCTACATAAGTTTGCATAGTTAAAGACAGAACAATACACATATTAGGGTAAATACATAGTGGTATAGTCACTTGCGATTGTATTGAAAACAACAACATACTTTCTTGAACACACATATAACAGACCAAAGTCAAATAAACATAACATTTAGTAAAGATCGGCAAGCATCTGAACGGCTAAGCTATAAATGTGACCAAAAAACAATGTTTAAATTACAATGTTTAAACAATGTTTAACAATGTTTAAATTTAATTAATAAAAATAAATAATAAACCCTTACACACTCACAACCCCGCACTAGGATTCCATTGTGTTGCGGGTGGCTGGTTGGGTTCTATTGCGTTAATAAAGGCCCCTAATAATTGTTTTTCACATATATCTTCCATGTACAGACAGCGTTCAGTTATAATTTTATTATATGTATAGATTTTATATGACGCCTCTTAAGATGATACATTATTAGACCTTTGATAATACAACAAACAAAATAACATCAAATACCTATGAAATACCGCTAACCTCTAAAAATTACACTAAATATCTTTTTACATTCAGTAATACAACAAAATTAACTACAAAAATAATGTAAGAATGTAACGGTGGTTCAAAAAATATATTTGTATGTCACGACATCTAATATCATTGTTGTTATAGGTACTTAGAAAACACAAAAAAAATTAATACTTCAGTAATGTATAGCACGAAATATTAATAATCACATTAGTAGAAACAATTAATAATTTATTAACCAAGAACCAATAAATGTTACCAGCAAAACATGACAAGTTATAAAAAGGTAAATTTATCACGACAGTATTTTGACTTGATCAAGTAATAGGAGTCTAGGAGTAAGAAAGAAAGCCTAAAGTATAATACGCGTAAATAGAAAATCAAGTCAAGATTAAATTTTATTTAGAAGTTACTCTCCAGCATTCCATGAAACACAACAAAATGAGGACGGGTATTATTTACTCAATTATACCAAAATACTGTAAACTGAGCCAATTTAGGTAAGTATTTAATATACTTACATCCTAACATATTTATTGTCTTATCATGAGCATCGTTGAGCCGAACATATTGATTATAAAGCAATTGATAAATTATCATAATACTGAAAGTAGGAAGTTAAAAAAACATATAGAATTTTCAGATAATTATTATGTAAACAAAAACTTCCTGTTTTTCGATAAATTGATAAATCTAAGTGTCCATGAATTGGCTAGAATATGATTTACAGTAGTGGGTATCAAGTAATCCAAGGACCTAATCCCTTTATATTACTTACTCTTATTTAATAGCAAAAGCGGCAAGCAGCAAACAAACGTTATATCTTCGAATTAAATTCATTCAATCAGATTGACCGACATTCTTTATAATTGGGACCGAATGTTTAATCATGCGTTCTCGAAATGGTCTTTGGTGTATCAGAATTATAATTGATGATAAGGTTGAGTAAGTGTAATAATTCAATTTTATTACGGACTGTTCAAAAGCACTCAAGTCAATCCAGTGAGAGTACATTTCACCTGTCACAGACAAGCTCGTTACGCCTAATGAGATTAACGACTTTGTCATGGCGGTGTCAACCCTTACACCTGTACTTAAAGTCGAGTTAATATTTTTCTGTTAATGTAATTCATCTACGTATAATTAGTAGTAGGCGTGTGTCAACGGCGTTACTACTAAAATAAAATCTTGGACTGTGCAGTACAGATAAAGGTGTAAGTGCATGAATTGAAAAAAAGATATCCCATAATTACGTTGTCCTGATAAAGTTGTTTTAAATCTTGTACCTACCTACTTCTCGATACATTGTTAAACTTACAAACTGCAAAAACTTACACTTTTAATGTTAATAAAAGTAGTGTGTAAGTACTTATTTCATTACATCCTATAACCATTACTTCCAAACTATAAATCTGTTAATTATTTATTTATATGACATCAAAAATACTTGTCAAGGTAATCTCATTAAGTTGTAAAATGTCCAAAACGTTCGTTGATCCACGTTTTAATATTAATCTATTGAATATATTAATAAAATATTGAAGTATTTAAACAGTGATGACCTAAATATTACAAGTGAGATATTTCATAGCGTAAATAATTTCCACTGCAAAAGAAGTACCTATGTCATGCAATATTAAACAAGTTGCTAATGTTAAACAACTAACATATTTATATTAAATATTAGTTATACCTAATGACATAAATTATATAATAGGCAAGGCCAGGTAAATTTTGATGTGAATATATCGATAACAACAACACTAATTCTGACTGCAATCACACAAAATTGATGCAATATATTTTTAATAATTATAACATGTATATTTATTTAGCTAAACATTGTGTAATACCATTGCCTATAATTCCCAGACATAAGGCGAAACTTCTAAATTGTGTTATTAAGTGGAATACCTACAATTTCATAGTAGCGAGCGATCATTAAACTAACCTATAAAATGGTAAGAACTTATTATGCTTCTTAATTAATTGTCACTTAAAAAGACACCTATTATAATATCCCCAGACGAAAAATATTTGAATTATTCTATAAAAATAAAATATGTAACAATGAAAAAATATACCTTATAATGTACCTTAGTACCTACACTGCAAATATCTGTAGACTTAAGTAAGATACATACATTTTCCCAAGCAAGTTATTGTTTAATTGTTACTACATGGTCAATGATGTTTCTGTAACTAATTAATTAGTAGTAAGTACCACAAAATAAGTTAAGCATGTGGAAGAATAATTTTAGGTTACTTTAAAGACTACTTATAAATGCCATTCACGGCCATGCTATGATAGTATCGAATAGGTCTGCGGCCCTGTTTGAGTTTGGTTACAGTCAAGAGTTTGGAACCCAGTAATATGAGATCACGCGATCCCACGGAATGTCTAATTTCCTGCTGTTTACCCGGCTGCAGTTCAGTATCTCCCTAGGCCCGGCTTAGATATAGATATATTGCAACAAACATTGGCTTTAAAAACTATATCTAACATGAGGTTAGCAATATCATACTAGCAATCTAAACCAAAACCTACAAGGCATTTAATACCTACACCCATGTACAACCTATCTTACATCAAAGTAAACTAAAACTTATTTTACTTTTTGCACTGATATCCATAGTAATTTAACAAACAACAAATTGTACTAAAGTCACACAGCAAGTTACAAAATAATATTATAGTTAAAATAAGTACCACTATAAGTACTTCCTCTATTTATAAAGCATAATTTTTGATATACCGCATATTTGATATTGGCTGTCACGTAATATGTTGATCTTAATAATTGAGAAAAAAATGTTTAATAATACGTCAGTCAACATTATACTTTTAAAGCAATCTGTAAATTAAATAAAGTGTTGTCATATTTGATTTCCAATGTCAGTTTATTTAACTTGACCGACCAAATAATGCTGTTTACTTAAGTAATATTAAAATAAATTATTATTATAACAACATTAGGTGCCAAATGTTGTAGATTCGGAGGTACGTTATTATATTCTCTTTTGTAACTGTAGAAATACGTTTCTATTGTAGATGCAGGTCGCAACTGAGAACTTTTCGACTTGTTAGCGTGTGCTCGCTACAAACTTCGTGTGACAGTGATAAGTGACAAACTCTGAAAACTCGTTTAAAAACTTATTGAGCAAATATTTATTAACGCTACCGAGAGGTTTGTTTATTGAAATAAATATTGTCACGAGTTGCCCCCCGGTCTACGCTTAAAAGAAACAATAGTGTCCTACGATCGCTGGTTCCCGAAAACTGAAGTGTTTATCTGGGGTGTGGGGATGGTGTCTACCACAGGACTCCAATGCGGAATAATCGGAAGAATATCTTCGTTTTTACTTTAATTTTATATATAATTATAGCCGTTTATTGTAGTTGTTTCTATTACTTTCCAAAGCAACATTTTTTTTTTTATCTATTTAAAATTTACTATATTAGATCTTACACTATTTTTAACCTTTACCATTTTAATCCATTACCAAATCTATATATATTAAATGCACCATAGTAATTTTATGGAACTGAAATCTAGAACCAAATACCGAACTTCCACTTCTAAAAACAACAAAAATTCTTCTCCACTTTGTTTCATCAATAATTCTAATATTCATCAATAGGTAATGGTTACTAACATTTACTTAAGCAGCACTTACTAAGATTAATGTATATTATGACACATTATTTTAATAATAGCATCTACATTTGTGTCCGTATAGTACACATAGGCCAACATACAATATTGTCTGCTATATTATAAGCTAGTCTCTTTGTAGCATACCTAATACGAAATAATTTACCTATCTAATTTGGAAATTTATTGTGAATACAGAAAAACAAACATTCGTTTGATTTTGTGACTAATTAGTACTAATTACTTTAATTTTATTATGCTTTCATTTTACTTAATAATAGAGACCATCCTAGTTTTATAGATATTCTAGTAAGTTGCATATTGAGATAAATATTCCATTAGACTTGCGGAAAATAAAATTATACATTATATTTCCGTGCGCTGTAATCAGACACACATCACATTACATTATGTGAAGTAATAAAAACAGCCGCTTCATTGTTAGTGTAACAATAATTGGTTTATCGGATACTCAATTTTCGATGTTATTGAATATTATTTGCCAGTAAAGATATCTCGCTTCTGAGCCGCTTAAGAAATTAAACAATAGTCGAATTACTAAGTTAGCCTCAGTAAAATTTGTTAAATTTCTTCCTTATTGAAATGACGTCATACAACCTCAGATTAAATCAAAAAAGGTTTAATCTAAGCATACAACGTCATATTTACAAAAACTTCAAATGTGTCATTTTACATTTTGTTTCATATCAAAAGCTGCAAGCTTAATTTATCGACGTATTTTTATCAAATTTAGTCGTTATTACTAAATCTAACTCGCTCAACAGCTGACGCCGCGCCGTTTATTAAGAATCCCCCCTTGGATGTGCAAGTCTAATAGAATTACTCAAAATGAAACTACATATGAAATGGAAATACCGTCACTGTAAATCAATATTATTGTCCTCATAAAGGCATAAATAAAAATAAAAATTATACTGGTTACATCAACATTTTGATGACAAGTCCTATAGTTCAATTTAAATACTTTAACACCACTCACATTTACACCCAATTTTGTTGATTTGCATAAATCACTTATATTTTATACTAACACAGAGTCCTTAGGGCGTCCCGTCCCTGCGTTTGGTTGCCGGTGAACCGGGCAGGTATCCCTTTAGTCAGTCGATGCTGAGATCGTTTGAGAAGTGTCGCGAAAGTTTAGCGACATCTAGACCCGTGAAGTCTGTGAAGATATCGGTAGTGGCGGTGCTCGGCTTAGAGCGTGACGGGGAACTGCTGGTAGATGGTTGCTCGCCAGTATCTAATGTCACTAACCTGTCTTCCTTGCTGCTCACCTCGAACGGTTCGGATATACCTGAGGGTGAAAGAAAGGATACAATCCAATCTTTTTAAACTGCAAACGATGACGCTTAACTTATACCATCAGAAAAATCTTGGAATATTTGACCTTTGAAAGCATGTTGGTACATATTGCAATGACCTGCGATTCATATCATTTAATCTTGCTTACTCTATAACAGGTAAGCTAAGTTACCAAATATTTCTGTTTACACCCATAGACGTGTGAATGTCAGGGTGGCCGTGTCAAATTAGAATAAGAATTAGAAATTTACAAAAAAAAAAGACTTACCAAGTACGCTTCTGACTTCGTTATTCGGCTGGCTGAAGTACATGAACCTGTAGAAGCCCGGCGTTCGCACGCCGCTCCCGATCGGGAAGCTAAGCGTGATGGTGCGCGGCTGGCCGGGGGCGGGCGGCGCTGGCGAGAGACTCACTTTGGCCAAGTACTCGTACGCTATGTAGTCGTCTAGGTTGTGGAAATTGGCCTGTTGACAAGGGAACAGTGATAAATTCGATAGTACGTCTTTCCCGAGTCTGAAAGTGGAGGTTTCGGATCTGGATCTTGGCCGCAACAGATAAATAGATAAGAGTACCTACTCTTTATGGTACACACGAAGTCATTATAGCAACAAAATAACTCTATAGAAGACAGTTCAAAAGGCGGTCTTATCGCTAAAGAGCGATCTCTTCCAAAAAACCTTTGGGTAGAGGACAGAATAGAAGAGAAGGTAAGGCCGGGTGTACAAATATGAAGGTCTGATAAATAAGTTACGTTACAAGAACAGTTGTAACGTAACGTACCAACAATCTCGCCAAAAGAGTTCGTGTATCAGTATGCTGGGAAATTCCTTCTTCCGATTTCGAGTGACGGACTACGATCCCACTCCCTAGTTGGAACAGACCCATTCACCTATCAAATACTTAGTAATAAAGTACATAAAGTCAATTTGTGAAGTACTTGTGGCG
>DWMR01000932.1:0-10626 GCA_018245355.1 Dalla costala | reverse complement strand
CTTTAATTTTCCTTGGTTTTGAGACGTGTAGGATAGGTACATTATTTTGTTAATAAACTAGGTAAACAGGAAATAAAATAAATGTCAACTCAAAAAACCCACTTAAGAACGAATGGAAATACTAACCTCGTTTCTTATGGGAGTTGATAATTTACAAGAAAACTTCTGATTCACATTTTGACGTCAACTTTTATGGAAACAAAGATTATCTTTTTAGCCGGCAGACTTGAAGACTACTCGCGAGATAAAATTCCATAATGTTGACACCAGTTATCTTGATCCATTGTATTGTTCGTAGAAAATACTGACGAAGCTCATTTGACACTGACCTGACAAAAATTAATGATCGTGTGTGAATAATTAATCACTCACATCCACGTTGTAATTTAAGTAGAAGTGTAACAATGACAGATTTTAATGCCATTGCATAACTTTGATGACCTACGTAGGATGAAGATTGATAAACACGGTCATATTGATAGAGTGTGATGTTCGAAATGATTCTCAAACCTGACATCATGAAGAGAAAGCGGAGTTTATTTTATTATGGAATTTAGTTTTTTTAACGAAAACACCCCACAGAGCGGTGGTATATGTTTTTGATAATAATATGTAGCAATTTGGGATCAATCATCAAGCCAGTGACAAAACTGTTGTATGTTCGCTTAGGATAGGCTGTTTGTAAACTTCCTTATTGGGTGTAACAGCTTTTTTGCACCCCTAATAATAATAATAGTCAACAATATAGGTTATTCCAATTCATTAGGATTTTTGTTATTGGTCTGACTATCCTGAATCCAATCAGCGTTGCGCAACAAACACATTTGTATTATGTATGTAGCCAAAGGTCGTAGAGACATCTAGGTATAGCCAGATTAAAGTAGGACTGCAGTTCTATATGAGAAGTCTAGTTTATAAAATGTATGAGGAGAGAAAAAGTTGGCAGCTTTTGAACGGAACAAATCCATACTTATTTTATAAATCAATGAGTTAGTTTGTCCTTCTTTCACGCTGCAACAGAGCGACGGATCGACATGATTTATTGCTTAGAAATAGTTTATGGGCCGTAAAATGATTTAGGATCCCTTTAATTTTTGAAAAATGCAGGACTCCTGTGGGATAGATAAGGGAATTGTACACCGGCGGAAGCGCGGGCAAAGCCTCGTTTGCCACAAAGGAGCAAAATAACTTAGGTTTACCTTTTTGTAGAGAAAAACTTGGCAGCTTATACAACAAATAATGTCTCAAATAACAGAATTGAGAAACAAAAAATGCATAATCAACACCGCAACGTGTGAACGATGTTGGCAACACAGACGCACTCGACCGAAAGTGTCTTAGATACTAGAGATACTTGTACAAGTATCTCGTCTTCAGTTAGAACTGGGTTACAGTTCGTTCAGGACAATTCTATGTCAAGCGCCCTTATCGTCTACTGAACGCCGATGCTCTTTTGATTGCTTCGAACTTCTTTTTTTTAATACAAGAACAGAAAACTGGCATGCAGTCCCACCAACCACTGCCGCCCATAGTGATCTGTGACAAACCTCGAATAGGACAAGAGACAGTTAGCTAGTTGAAGGGGTAGTTGTAAATGTGGTTTTCTAAAATTTATTATTATCGCGATTCTGTGTCAATCAGTGATCGATGTAAAATCGTGGTAGCTGGTCTGAGGTATTTATCTTACGTGGGTCCCAGCACCAGTGACACGGCGATGGGTTATTTATGGGCTTAAACGTCTTAGCGTGCACACAATAATATAATTACGGTGGAAACCATTTCATATTATACTTATTACGTTTTATGTTCAGCAGTACTGTCAGTAACCGCAGTATAAAGAGCATTTGTCTCGCAGGACGAGGTGACAATGTTGCAATCGTTTTAATTCTATAGTTCGTTTCACATGTTCTGGGAATCTTCATATCTATTACACTTAAATACATGCACCGCAGTAGTGCAGTGTAATGAAAACTTTTTTATAAGAATAGCATCCTATAACTATAAACACAGTTAGAACTTAAAGTGAACATGAGTTTTTAAAAGGGAACATTTGTTTGTTGTGTCGTATTTAACTGACGTTTTATTTACAAGACGATGTAAAACTGCTAGACACATGTGTACAAATAGGTTAAGTCAAAGAGCGGTCTCTATGCGGTGCTGTTATGATCGCACGATAATATCTTTTGACATTTCCCGCATATTTACGTCACTTTCATTGCCCAGTGCCATTTTATCACTAGTGAGTATTTGTATTTTGTAGACCACAAACTAGTCACTTCTAGCAAATATGCGAGGTCTCTGTTAGAGATAATAAATACATACTCGTACAATGCTTGTAAAACTCTGGGCTCCTGGTAATTCAGATAAACATTACAGATATCTTCACGCCTACAAGTTCAACGGGTGATGTGTTTGCGTATTATAATCGCCGAGGAAAAAGATAGTTAAAAGCTGCTATATTTAGCCGGCTCAAACATAGTACGAATGGAATTTCAATCCATGTATTAAAGTTTGCTTTTCCTAATTTCAACAATTTACAGTTGACTCAAAGTGTTAGTGGGCGAATGAAATATCGGCATGTACTCGCAAGTGTTCAAAGATTGAGTTTAAAAGAGTGGTTTGATATTACGGTAAAAGCGCGAAGTGTTATAAATGGGAATATATATTTAGTGCCTTCGGATAGAAGGCCTTTGTGTGCCGCGAATAATAACATGTTGGGTAGAGTGCTTTAATTTGCCTAGTTTCGTGTCTTCGTTCACATATTGTTGTGTCGATGAATGATGGAACGTACATAATACATTACAGTACACATACAGTACAAAGACTTTTCTGAATTAATTGTTATCGTAATTTAAGGTCAGTTCATATTGATGCTAGGTTTTCAAAACTATGAAATTTGTATTTATTTGTTACCGATTGTCCGGCATTTAAAATTGGGAAAAACAGATTTATTATCAGTCTTAAGGGTGTAATTATCATGTACCTATCTCAAGAATGAAAACACGTTACTTACACACACACACACACAGATAAAACAGCTATGGAACTTGATATGATTGTACTTATATAACCCATTTCGTTTCGATCAATCAACAACAATAGGAGGTACTAGCGTACTGCTTTTATAAATAAACTCATTCGAAGTCATATACAATCAAAGTTGCAGGCCAAGTGACTTAAAGTGTTTATCGATTTAAGATTTTCCTCGTATACGTCTGTTTTTATTAAACGAGTGGGCGTAGCAATGGCCCTCCTCTGAGAACGTACCGTATTCACATAGTACAGGTTTGCAAAAGATGCGGTTTTTTTGTGTGAACAATGAGACGAGTGGAGTGATCTTTAGTCGACAGTGCCGCCCATAAACATTGGTAACTGTTAGTGTGAGTTTCTAGTTATGTGACAATGTGTGAGTATGTGAGTAATTAGAAAGAATGAAATAATTATTTTCGAAAATAAACTGCATCGTCGAATTAAAATAAGTTTAATGTAATATGAATATGAATATTTTGGATCCGCATCCTAAGGTTGTCTGGAAGAAATCGCTTCTTAGACCGCCTTTTGTATATCATTAATTTATTTGTTTCATATCATGTATGTTTTGTGTTTTGATGGTGTAGGTACAATAAAGTGTATTATCTATCTATCTATCAAACGAGCATGCAGTCCCACCAACCACTGCCGCCCATAGCCATCTGCGACAAACTTCGAGTTTGCTATTCTCGTAACATAAAAAACAGCTCTATGCGAGAGTAGGTAGGTACTGGATTAAAAAGCCACTAGCTCTGTATCCACGGCCGCCTTTGAAACCCGGCACTTTTAATCCGTATGCGTGCAAAAACACTGGTATCGCGCCCTGCTGTCTCTACGCAGCGTGTGATTAAATTTTAAATTGCTCGCCCACACAAGCACAGCCTATCGTCTCGTGGCGCTGCAGGCTGGCCCTTAAATAATCCAATTGGCTTTCAAATTTGCTCATCAGTCCAGCTACTGCTATAAGGGCAGGTGACCGTCTTTTTACCGGACTAAGTACGTAAGAAGATTATGTTTTTCTAGTGGTTCTATATATTATGTATGTATGTTTATGTCTTTGTCGCGCTGTGTAGCCTAAACGGCTTATTGGATTCGAATAAATGAGGTGTCAATACTTCGACATTTTTGACAAAATCAATATGGCCACCGACAGCGGTATCATTCACCTGTGTTAACTTTGTTAATTTTTATGTTTATGTTTTAAACTTGTTGTTTGTTGTTTTCTGTTAAGTGCTCTTGCAGTTGGGATTTCGTTTTTTTTAAAAATAATAATATAATACTTATTATTACTATTTGGCAGATAAATATTCGTACTCGGGTCTTAGTCGTTAATTTGTGTTTTTTTCTGTATATATCCGCCACCTGCAACACAGGAAATCCGAGTGTAAAAGTTATATAAAAAAACATCTAAGTAGGTACTAAAACGATTTGAATAAAATACGCAAACAAAATCTGCGAAAGAAGGGCGTAGTTAGGGCAGCATCGGCACATTTGTATAAAACCGACAAAGAGAAATTTATACGAATGTATCGGCCACTCAGATCTTACTAATAGTTCTTTAACGTAAGAAATATTACGAACATGCAGCAGATAAACTTAGCTTTTACATTATGGGCAGTAGCGTAATGGTTAAATCGTAGTAACAAATCGACACCAATAGAAAACCAATTATACTGTGGTTATACTCGGTAATTATGTAAATTAGTCGCCCGATTGCACGCAGAACCAATTTCGCGATCCAAACAGTGTTCATTCAAGTCATATTCAATTAAATGGTGCTTAAAACACCAATGTAAATAACTGAAAGTTAAATGGAATATTTTGACTGTTAGACTGTCACCTTGTCCATTGTGTGAAGTAGGTACATAATACGCACGCACGCCTTGCCTTTAAAAATTTGCCTGTTATGGAATTCAAACAACGGCGCACTAGAAAATTCTTTTAGGCAGCCTCAGTTTGATCAATAGCGCATCCATCTGCATACAGAAGACAAAATCACACTTTCAGGTTGCATACACCTTGTGGCGTGAAAATCGTGATTACAAGTATTGACAAGAAGAAAGAAAAGATTGTCTGAAGGTAAATGTTATGTCATAGGGTTAAACTAAAAGATTGAACATCGAAAAGTTTTAAGCTTTTCAGCTACCTACTACCGACCTACCTGTACCTACAGTAACTTACATTGCACTCATCTTATTCTGTTACAGGCAATGATGTAACAAAATTATAGATGACATACTAGGCCCGAAAAGGAAGGGGAGGTCTATGTCCAGCAGTGGACGGAAAGGTTGGTGGATGGCATCATAGTTAACCAAAGATACTGCTGCACCCCTGTCCCAAATAGGCGTCCACACAGCATAATATTATGCTACGGCCATTAGCCGCAGCGCTGATTTCAAAATTTAATATGGTCATAAATTTTATTGTCCATAGAAATATATATATCGTATATTATAGTAGGTATATCTATGATTTCGATACATTGTTGATTATAGGTAGGTATATCAATTAATTCCACTGACGCATCACCTTTCGTGCGCTCAGCTCCGGTTAGCGCTTCCAGCTACAAGACGCTGTACAAATTGCTCATCGTGACAGCTATATTATGGTCTATACTGAAAAGATTACAAGTGAAATTTATCAACTCTCTGGACTTGGAATAAGGGTGACGTTTGGAGGAGAGGTGGTTAGTCTTTTTGTGGTATTGTAGTGCCACCACCCACGTGCAACGGTTGCCGGTTGTCCGATTTGTCAGTTGTCGTCGGAGCAAGCACGCGTCACTGACTAATTGAGGTTATAAATCGGCACACGCGCCAAATGTAATAAGCGATTCGATACAGCGATGAAAGAGTCAAGATGATTTTTGATGCGGGATTTTGAAGGGTTAATTTCCGACGCTTCGTCGTGATTATAGTGGGTTTCCCGTTTTTGCGGAATTCAAATTGTCATGTTGGCACTTACAATAAAAAAATCGGTCCTAAATCGTGAGTCTGTACTGCATTATGTAAGCGGTAATGAAGTGTAATTTTGAAATCGTTAATGTTCCAAAGTCATACCGTAACAAATCCGCCACATTCTTGAATTTTGATTAAGTTACACTTACAGAATCTCAGACCTCACGAGATGGCAGTTGTGACGCATATTAACAAATACTAACAGAAATATTACTAACTTATCACCTACTAACACTAACAGGACTAACTAACACTTTCTGACAGTCACAATTTATAACTAAGAAATACTGATATTCCTCATGTAACTGGATTTTCAGTAACAGTTTCTACAGTGATGTTTGATGATGGTTGCGTATTACGTTTAAAATGTCCATCAGGTTATTGCCTACTTATTTGTTTATTACTTAATATTATTATTAGCTATAATTATTTGTATTCAATTTGAACAGTTTGTGTTCCCATCGAAAAGCCTGGTTGTCCGTCCACACTTATTCAAGAGGCAATTCGAATTTATTTCAGATCCTTATTTAAGATCACATGCATACCCCTTTTAAAGTTTATTAAAACAAAAAATAACCCACTAACACAATAACATACCAAAACCACGTAGGTATCGTAATAGTGTACCGAGTAAGAAGGAAAGAAATATAAAAAGTGTTTTGTTTACAAAAGATATTACCTACTATCATTAAATAGTTAACACAAGTCTACCCTATGCATACAATAATTTTATCAATGATTTCATCGCTTTACTTGTATTTTTTAGCATTTAATAATCACCAATATCATGTCATGACTACATTATGATTATCGTTTTGTCACAAACATTACCACCGCTTCATACCTAAGGGTCTAGTTTATTTAATTTGTGTTTTAAGCATTCTATACATTTTTTGCAAAGGAAATTACTTATAGAAGCCGTTTGGTGTAAAGAGCCTTGAAAAGAGCTGGCTGAGAGCAGTTTAATAGCACTCTAGACATGGTAGGGAAGGAACTTAGTTGATTCTTACAACGATGTAAAAGTGGCATGAATTGAGAGACGAGCAAAGTAACTTTGCATGTTCTCAGCACGTGACTATTTTGGGGACTGCGATCTTGAAAGTACCTACTTGTAAATGTAACGTATAGTTATGTGTGTTGGTTTCAAACATTTGACATCATTTATGGTTTAGAAATTAGCTAAAAAATAAACCATAAACTTTTATCTATATTGCCTAGCGGTCGCTAGCAACCCGACTGTGGCTAATTCGATTCTATAATGGATAAACCATTATAAATTCACATAACTAAGGGGCGTTTCGCAGTAGTTAATCAAATAGTATTATGAGCGAATTAAAATAAGACTATGATATTGCAGTAATTTGTTACTTAATGTAGTCAACAGACACCATGCTTGGCTAAATATTTAATAATAAATGTTAAATTAAAATTGTCTGATTAAGGCATTCATAAGATCTGAGACAATAAGGTAATTAGAAGAGCATAAGTAATTAAAAGCTCAAGCACCCAAGTTGAAGTCAATTGTGACGTTCATGTTACATTATTCAAATACAGTTAAGCATTTTCGGATAATCCACGTGTGATTGTTTTGTCCGAGAGCTCAGGAAATTATAATTTCATTTAAAATTATACACCTGCTTTAAAGTAGAACTTAGACTTTTAAATGATTACCCCAACGATTTGTTTAGTTAAGTCAACTTGCTTCTTAAGAAAATGGGACCAAGTACCTACTATGAGTCCCGTCAGATTTGAACGAGAAGCGAGAACAGAGGACCAGAAGCTGACAATTGACAACTGACAAGATAGACACCAAATTAAAAAAAACCCAACGCGACAGAAAGAAGGAAAAATCTGCAATGCATTTGTGAACCCAACAAATTGAATGATCCAATAGTCAAATAATCTAGTTAAATAGTATCCAGAAGCAGTGGAAGGAAAGAGCATGATAACAACATAATAATATTATTTCGTGGTCGAACGAGGCGGAATTTCTCTAGCATGTCATAATAGTGGAGTGGACACAGAAATGGAAATTCCTTAGTAGGAGGCACCCGCAATGTAAATATAAATTCGATCTTATCTTTGTCGAGAGCCACTCATCAACGAAAACATTTACTCTATACAAAATTACGGGCACCTTAAAGGACATTGGTAGAGATAAGACGAGATTAAGTCCAATTAACAGGCACTATTATTAAAACTGATTAAAAATAGATTGGTTAAAGTGTTGAAGAAATTTTACTCTGTAAATTTGAAGGGAATTTAAATAAATATGTCGTACCTATTAAAATCTATGGTGACTACTTGTTTTGAACAACTTCCGTTGAAGGTGTGAACCATTTGAATTAGTTTATGCTACTTGAAATGTTATGAGTACCTACATGATAAGATTATCAATAAGTAGCATGAAAAACTTGAACTTTATGTTGTGGTGGCTACTATAATACACATTTGAAATTGATATTTTGTTTTTTTTTATTTGATTTTCTATTTGATTTGATTTGATATTTTGTGACCTATTCCCGGATGATGAATTATATGGTGATTACTTGGTACCTATCATAGATATTTAACTGCTGTGTGCTTAGATCCGAATTAGCTGTTAGATTAGATCTTCGTTGTAAAAGTTGCTCAAACAGTGTATACTTAAATTTGAAATCTATAGTCCTGTAGACGTTATACACAAACATTTTTAACTTATTGTTTTTTACCTACTACAGATGATACAATGATGATCAGAATTAAAATATTAATCAGATTTGAAATATATGCCGTAACTTGAGTGAAATTCGAAATGAAATAAGTAACTAAGCAATTGCTTGATGAATTAGATCTTTATCTAACATAGTTTCTTAATTAAATACAAACTAATGTTCATTTCCTTGCATTTATAATACCGTACGGCTTAATTAAGGCGTACCTCATATCGCAATGCAAAATAAGTCACCTTACTGAACTTTAATATCTTTCTGTCTAAATAACCTATTCTAAATGCCAGATTCTTCATAAATGAAGACATAGACATAGACATGGAGTAAATGTCACCGACTGCACGTAATATTATCGATTCATGCATTGAAATTACTGGTAGCTAGCTTATTCTTTAAGCTGAAGGGAAATACCCATTCAATGCACCACGTACAGTTGTTAAATCAAATTGGTAACCATTATCAACTTACTCCTTATTCTGTTATTTATCGAAATTATTTCACGTTAATTTGAAAGTAGTAAAGATATGGTTTGATTAGATTTAGACAATCTAAGCTTTTATACTAAGGATTTAAATAAAAATATGAATTGCTCAAATCAAATAATCAGTTTATCCAGAGGCTTTATAAATTACTAAAGTTCTTAACAACATATAGTTTAACTTTATTGTAGAGATATTTTTTCCCTAAAAAATCGCAAATTTTATTTGATTGAGACTGTTGACACAACATAAGTTGTTTATCTAAATTGTGTTTGACGGAATACTATATTCGATTTCTCGTTTCCTTTTAGAAAGTAGAAATATTTAAGATTCATTGTCAGCTACTTGTCTTTCTTTTGAGTTTTGCAAAAAGAAAACGTAAAGGAAGTAAAAGTAATAATAGTTATAATAAATTTACCTTACCTACTTGCTAAATTCGACGATCGCAAAATATGATGTGTTATTTAAGTTAAATTTCGTATAACAGTAGAATAATATACACCCACAATTAATTAAGAAGCAATTTTCAGATGTCTCATGGGGCTTTTAGTCAGAGGGGGTCAACAGAAGTGTGACGCATTAATAACAATCGCATTGGAAATCGAAAAGAGTAGCTTATTTTTTCCGAATATCACAGGAAATAATGATAGCAGCAAACATGTTTTTTTTTAACAATTTGCCTTTGTGGCATCAAGTATTTCGTTAACGAACTCCACGTGTCACACAACACAAGAATTTGTATAGTTTACCTAAATTACTCACGTTACAAGATCAGAGGATAAATCCGAGCGTATTGCACGTCGTACGTACTCTTTTCCCTCGAAACAATTCCCAGGAACAAACTAACGAAGCCAGTTAGCATAACAATATTCGTGTACCGGTCGTGTTGTTGGCACACGAATATGTACACCGGATTGTTCTTAAACAACTACGTGGCTTTTATGTAAATAGCCCTTACCTGCCGCGGGGTGTGTGCAGATATTAAAAACCTTTGTTGACGCGAGGCAATCTCGTCTTGTGACAACGGACCTGAATCTCATGTAAATGGGTAACAGTGTAATGGGTTATTAGACTCAGGCAGGTTCTGTTTAAGTTAACCTATTTTCAAAAGTCTTGTTGTAGATGAGGAAAATAGGCGCTCAATATACGAAAAAAAATATTAATGAGAGACTAGAAAATTAGTACATGTGGATGTAGCAAGCAATCATTTAAACTTAAACCACATTCATTGGTAAGGTGTATAATTTATCTTAACTTTTAAACGGACCACGCTAATTTTATCTTAAAGCATTTGAATATTACAGAGTGTTCTTTTTTAAAACTAGGCGGTTGCTCAGTGTTCTTATTTAATACTTAAACGAATAGGAGGAAAGAATGTCTTTCATGTTTCAGTTGACGTCTACCAAGTTTCATTTTCATGTTAAAATGAGAGAAATAAGTAAATAATACGAT
>DWMR01000931.1:0-10633 GCA_018245355.1 Dalla costala | reverse complement strand
GTTCTATTCGAAGTTTGTCACAGATGTCCATGGGCGGCAGCGGTTGGTGGGACTACAAGCTCGTTTGCTACGCTCATTATATAAAAAAAAAATAATTAAAAATTAAAAAAAAAAAAAAAAAAAAAAAAACATCTACAATTACCTATTTATAAAACCGACCTTCTTTTGCTACTCTTGGAGTCTGCAGAAGGACTCTTCCCGTTCTTATCGCCCGATTCAGAGCCGGTGTCTTTGGAAGCATCACCATCCTTACAATTGTCTCCGGGGTCTAGAATGCAAAGATAACAAATTGGGTTATTTTATTTAGCGTCAGTCCACATTATATTCATTTTTTATATTTATATCTACTATCTTCCTGCTGCCTCTATCTTACCTCTTACTCCTATTTTTAGTTTATTTCCTTCTTGGCATGTAGGTATGAATTAAGATCTAATTATATCGATTGATCCACTACCCCTCTTTCAATCTACTTATCCGTGTCAACTATCTAAAGGTTGTCTGGAGGAGATGGCTTTAAGCGATAAGACCGCCTTTTGTATATCGTCAATCTGTTTTATATAACTATACTTTGTATGTCTATTGTTCTGGTGTACAATAAAGAGTTATTGTATTGTAAAGAGTCCGCCTAAGATATTGTCGCAAGCACCCACACTACTCCGTTGCTCACCATTTTTTGACGCGTTGCCCTGTTCACCGTCACTTCCCCATAATTCATACTTGGAGAGATCAGCTTCATCGCCAGATTCCTCTTCATCCTCCTCCCCGGCATCCTCACCCTCCTGTGAAGTACTCCCTTTAGCCTGAAACAAACGCCTTGTAATAGAAATCCTTGCCTCTAATGCGAGAAACACAGCCATAACATTTCGATCATACAAACCTTTTTCTTTCGCTTATTTTTCTTTTCTTCGGTGGTTTTTTTATGATTCCTGTCCTGTGTTTTCACTGTCAATTTAAGCCTATTTAATAGTATGGGTTTTGGTAGAGCGAAGCTCTTAAAATTCCCTATCATTGGCGCGTTTTCATTAAATTGTTCATTATCATTTATATTGTCATCTGGGTTTCTGAGATTCAGGTTCAATCTTTTCGCAACATTTGGTGGAATTATCACGGGCCCTGGATCAAACATGTCGCTTAGGAAGGGTGTATCACAGCTATTCCCATCCAGTTTTGCTAGTTGCCTTTCAATACTTCCATCGCGATTACTTTCTCTCTCCCATTCTTCATCGTTTGTTAAATTAATGGTTTCCACATTTTGCTCCTGGCTCTCCATATTGCTAAGACTTTGTTCATTATTTTGTGCATTTCCTGTCGCAGTTGAACTTTGATTCAACTGATGTAAATTTTGTAGAGCAAGTAGAAGCGTGTTTGTATTGATTCCTGCTAATAGATTAGATAGATCTAATTGTGGTGTGTAACGAGGAGCATCATCAGATCTGATTACATCTGATGTTGCTGATGAAGTACTTGAATCTAGTAAATTCGATTTTGCATGATATATTGATTGGCTATCGATTTGATTTTTATTGGCAGTGTTTTCTGTATCTGATTGATGGAATTGTGACTCCTGTGTATAGTACCTATTTGCAGAAGAAGTTCTTAAGTTTTCCTGTGCCACACTGTTTTGACCATGTACTGGTGAACAATTTGTAAGTTTTGGCTGGATAGTTACTGATTCTAATATTTGTACTCGCTTTGATGGGCTTGTTTTCTTCTCGTTATCATTAATCTGATTTTCATCGGCTATACATTTTATTTCATTTGACAGTTCCACTGGAACAGAAATTGGCCTTTCTGACATTAAATTAGTAAGAAAGTTTTGGGAAACATTTTTTGGTGTATTTTGCTCAGGAAATATAAGATTATTTGCTAGTTGTTTATTTTGAATAATTGCTACTTCTTTATTTTTCTGAGTATCTTCAAATAAACCTAGCAAGTTTTCACATTTGTCCCTAACAATTTCCATATTTGTTTCATTAATTTTACTGTAACCGAGTCGTTCATCTAAATCTGTTTTATACAGTGACTCGGACTGAGGACTTACAGATAAATCGACATCGTGTTCAGTAGGATCAGTTTGTTTTGATGCTGGCGACTCCGGTGTATTCGTATTATATAGAGCATCATCATCGTCATCCCACTCTGTTTCATACCTTTTTCTTACATTGTCATAGTTATCTAAGTCATTAGCTCTTTCTGGACTTTTTTGTTCTTGCAAGTTGAATATATCTGTGATGCTGCGATTTTTAGTTGTGGAATTTGATTGGACAATATTGAAAATACTAGATGATTCTTCTATTGATTTTTCATATACAGTAGTTTGAGCAGAATTATCATATATATTTGCTCGCGCTTTGGACTGAGCAATTGGCAGTGATTTATCAACCATCCCGCTTTTATTTAATGTTCTCCCGGGAAATAGATTTTGGGATGCATCATCAAAAGTATTAGGTGTTATTTCTTGTGTGTTTGCAGAAATTGCAGTTTGTCCAGGGGTTTTGAAATTGTTCAATGAATTTTGTGATGCTCTGGCAAATACAGTATTTGGCAATGGTATGTCCACAACACTATTTTTCATTTCTGGTCGTCCATACAAAGCATTTTGCATAGGTTTATCAAACATATTACTATTCTGATTTGCTGTGTTAGCATACACAGCATTTTGTACAGGATTTCCAAATACATTACTTGTGTTTCCTGTTGTATTTGAATGTAATACATTCGAAGTGATTGATCTATCGAAAATTTTGGTAGCTTTATCCCTTGGCTGTACGTCTACTGTTATAGTTTTATCTTGGTAAATGGGTGATGATGGCTGATAATTTTGTGTTACACAAGTTTGCAATGTTGTTTCAAAAGAAACATACTGCTTACCAAAATTATCTTTATCATTTTTCACAAACTCATCGCGGTTTTGTGTTACTGACTGCTTGGCAGATATATATCCTTGATTTGGTGTAGTGTACAAGTCCTCATCATTTTCCACGGGAATAATAATTTTATTTGGAAGATCAGGCGCTGGACGAGGTTTCGGTTTAATGAATGATGCCCCGTTACCTTTAGCCCAGTAACCCTTCTTTTTTACATTATTTTTAAATTCTTGATAATTTCTCTTAGCAGTAGCCCCCGACTTTGTAGGCACATATTCATTTGAACAGCCCTCAGTATCCACTATGTTACTATTTCTTGGTCTCACTGCCATGTTGCGCAAATTGGATGTATAAATGTTTCCAGTAACTAGGGGAGACTGTGATGTAGAATTAAAAGTATTATACCCTATAGATGCTGGAACGTCACTTGTTGAATAATCGCTTAATTTGGTAGGAACAGGTTTTCTTTTTGTTTTACGTCGTAATTTTTTTTCAATACCAAATGATCTAGATAGGAAATCTTCTTCTTCACTGTTATAGGATAGAGAACACGAATCAGAATCATGTACAGACAGTTTTGTGGTATTTGAAACAGTTACTGGAACATTACTTGTTTCTGTTTGCTTCGATTTTCCCTCACAGTCTGAATTTGGATAGTTAGAGTCTTGACTGTCACGAGAGCTTGATCGGGTCCTGCAATGTGTTGATGTTGAATGACTTCTTGTACGAGACTCGCAATCTTCTGCTGCACTTACGGAACCTCCTGTTGGTTTCGATTCACCCTCCAACCCAACAATCAAAGTCTCAACACTCATGCTTCGTCGAGAATTCGCACTTTTGTTTTGTGTTGGAGAATCCCTACCATAATCCTCATCACTATCATATAATGAAATCTGTATTTCATCTGGATTTGGGATTTTTTCAGGAACTGTAGGTTTCTGAATGTCATTACTCAAAGGTGGGGCACTGGTTGCACACAGTGAGGTATTATCCTTATTAGTTGCATCTGTATGAGTGTCGATTATACAACCAGTTGTTAGAAGGCGTTGCCTCCAAGTAAATATTGTTTGATAGTCGGGTGCCGGCTTGTCATAGAATGCTTCAAACTTATTAGTACTGATTTTACAGTTGTTATAGACAATAGCAAAAGCTGCAGCCTTTACTTTCTCTTCGAGGCCATACGAGATTTGAATTTTTTGTTCTGGAATTTTTTCTGCAGATTTATGTAATGAATCATTGTTAGTAGAAGACACTCGGTTTTCCATTACTGGATAGCTGTAAGTTTTGGCTGTAATTGTGACAGCTGGAACAGGGTCACTGATATTTAGTTTACTTTTTTTTGAGCCTACCTCATAACCAGGTGACCCTGTGTGATCCTTGTCACCTGTACTACAGAATCGTTTGCGATGCTGATGACCGTTTATTTTGTCGTAAGGCAGGTTATGTTCTTGCATGTTATTATTTGTTTGATTGGGCTGTTGATATTTCCTAATTGCCCAGTTTGTTACGGGCACATCGCAAATTGAACCTTCACTAAGACTTCCCTGAATTATGTCATTCTCTCTTTTTGAGACCTGCGGCATATTTGGAGGGGGAAGTTTCATTACATGATCCAATTTTAATTCCCACTGCAGCATGGTTGGTGGCAAATTTTTGTTTACCGGTCCTTCAGTGATGCCAACCTGAAGGCAGGAAAAATGATCTCCACTTTAGTAATGACGCGTTTCAAAATTTTATTTCACTTAAGTATAATATACAAGTGTATTCTCCTTATCTCGAAATTCCTTTATTTGCTGTATATTTTTTAAGGTGTTCAAAAAGACAGAAAGGATTAAATGTGGAATGTCATGTAAACAAAGATAGGATTCTTACCAAATGTGTTATCTTATGACAAAAATTGTTACATTGCTACGTAGAAAACTACATTAACTTTGAGGGTGAGGGACTTATGTAGAATGTAACTAAACAGACCAAATTTACTTAGTTTTTCAGATGAGAAATGTGTGTGATATTTAACTATTTTAAAGACACAAAATGATAATAATAGTTATGAATGCATACCTTATCACTTTCATCCGTTTGTTGCTGCTTGCGCTTCCTCCTGCCGAACTCATCAAATTCATCATCCGAAGAGGGCTCCCGTCGCCTGTACTCCACCACACCACGCTCATTGTAACCCCCACCATAACCAGTCCGAGCTTCGACCTAAAACAAATGTTAATTCATTACAAGTTCTGGTCTGTGTACCTATGATGGACAATCCAACATTGGTACATATGTTATGGAGCTATGTCAGGAACTAGCAACTTATGGAAGGATTTCAAAAAAAAATTGTACTTACAGTGATACGCTAATAATTTACAGTTATAAAGAAAGTGCAAGAGAGTGCAGAGAGAGAATGCCATTGTTCTTAGCTATAGGTACTTTACATACCTACCCAACAAAACGTAACATGTAAATTTGAGTGTGTATACAAGATTTTTCTTATGAACTGTTAGAAAACATTTGTATTAGCATAAAAACACGCTTACTTCACCAAACTTTGGCGCATTACAGACGTTGCATGTCTGACGCCGGGCCCAGTTGACATTCGCGCATTTGTTGCATTGCCAATCATCTGCATTGAACAAGCCGCGCGATTTCTCTGCCGCTGACTTCCCTATCTCTGTGCCAAGTTTCTTCTGTCTGCTAAACGCTTTCCCAGTATCTGGCCTCTCTTTATTACAACGATAGCAAGAAATTCTGCGAGCAAAATTAATATTGCCGCAGTTCGGATCACTGCAAATCCAATCGGCTTCATTCATTTTGTCGTATATCTAATTTTGTAACTTCAATCTCTACGCGAAATTCGCGTAAAACATATTATACCACTTCACTTAGCTTCCGCACGTCGAAACTATACTGGGTCGATTGTAAACAAAAGTCGGAATTGACGGCAATCGCCACTTTCAAGAAAACCAAGCTCACTTTCGCAAGAAAAGTAATCAAGACCAAGCTTCATGCCAGCCATGACATGATGCAAAGTACAATTCTTTTCTCATGTCCCCTCATTGTCCATTAAATTCCATAGACATATGAACTTCCGTTGGTAACAGTTGGTACATAATTATTGTTTATTGCCGCTGCTTTTCAAAAACGCCAGCCATGATCCAATCCACTAATAAACCTAAGCAAATGTGAAAATAATCTAAGTTAGTCTTTCCTTGATACAAATTTTAATACCTTCATTTACGGGGGAATCCGCTATCTCTCACTGTTTTTTTCTTTACAAAATTGACAGAAACAGCCTGACCCTCGGCACGTTGCGTGAAAGAGCAAGTTCAGCAAGTGAATAAATGACGACATCATACATTGGTGTCTGGCACACTAGAACTATTTTTTAAGTCTATGTATTTTTTATATGTAAACAGACACTAGGTATATTCTATGATTATCAAATCTTAGTTTTTAATGTAATGTAATGTACCTCTGCACGGTCTACATTGTTTCAAATCTATAAATATAAAACAATATTACAAATTCGTGTTAGTTACACCATTTATAACTCAAGAACGGTTTTACCGATTTTCATTATTTTTGATTTGTTGAATTGGTGTCCGCCCGAATTAGCTAAATACTATTAAAATATTTGAAAGTTAAGAAAAGTTATTAAAGATTGATGGCGGGCATGATATTATATCGACATGGGTGTAATTTCATAGGTTTTCAGGGATGCCCAGGTCCAAGATGTTGGACCGATTTTGCGGACCAATTCTGCTGGACCGATTTAGATGAATGTTTTTGTGTGTTAAGTGCCACCAGTTATTTTTAAAGAAAGCTGCTTCCATAGAAAAATATCATAATAATGCTAATATTTCAAAGAATATATTGGTGAATGGATTTTTATTGCAATCAAATTCATACCACTGTTTTTTATTCTATGATGAATGAGTTAGATTTTGTTTATGGCCATGGCTCCATCTTGTTTCACTTCATACACAAACACTAGATTTCACACAAATATTTAGTTATAGTAATCTGTGGTTCAATTGTGTTTGGCATTCGTTTGGCAGCATTGCTATAATAATACTCTATGGCTGCATTCATGCCTTGGAAAAGTAACAAGTCGTACTTGTACTTGCATTACAACTATAATAATAATATATATAATAATATATAATAACTATACGTATTTTTTGTACGTCTTAATACTTTCATGATTCATGCATTGTCTTGACTATCAAAGGTTGACATTTCAATCCAATCTATCCATAAATTGGATTTAGAATTGGATTGATACTAAAAGGTTGAATTCACGTCATGTTTTGTTTTTGATGCAAATAACTACATTTTCGTGCGGATCTGCATTCCTATTTGTGGAAGCGTGATAGTACCCGAAGTGTATCAATAATTAGTACTCGTTCTTTTTACGATGTCATGTCACGTCACGGTACCCTTTTAACAATGAGTGATGTGCTTTGTTGCAGAATACTAGCATAGGTGTGCTGCTTCCACCTTTACTTAGGTTTCGTGATGGTGACACACTTTATAGTCTGTGTTTTTCATCAGCTTTTTTTGTTATTATCTATGATTCCTGTGATGTGACAAATATCAATGACAACATTGACAAAGACAATTGACAACAAGACAAACAACAATTGTCTGAGGAGATGAAAAATACATATGTATAAATAAACATTAATTTATTATTACAGTAACAGATTATTTTGTGCTGTAAGGTGATTCCAGGAAATCCGTTATAATTACGATCAGAATCTATTGGCTAAAATGGCTGAAAACGTGAATATAGACCTTTCAGGACAAATAAATGCTACAGTGGAAAAGAAGGGTTTTCAAAAGTATGTGAATGATATGGAACTGTAAGTCTTGATAACTAACAATCAAATCCATCATGTTCAAGCTTTCTCCACTTTAATTATGATTATTATGTACATATTAATTAAGAAAGTGTTATGGTGTCTTGTTTTTATCATTAAGATAGCACTATTAGCACTACTATTCTCTGTAGTCTTTCTTCTATGAGTTTACTGCACCCTGACAGGGCAGATTTATACATTTTGGAGTATAAATCTCTCTCGTCAGTGTATCTATCTTTCACTACTAATGTCCTCGTGTCCAAATTTAATGCTTAATTCAATTTTTATTTTTTTTAAATAATTTTTGCTTGTTTACTACCCTATTTAACAGTAGGATTATAATGCAATTTCAAAGAATCATACTTATTTTCTGCTTAAACTTTATAATTGATGAATCAACTTTGCATGTGACTTATGTATAGAGATGTATAATAATGTGTAGATGAATCTATGGAAGCAAATTCTTAAAATTATTTAATTTATTAAAAATATATTATTTTAATTAATATTTTTTTTACTAACGCTATCCTCACAATCTTACCCTACATACTCACATATTTGCATGGGAGTTAAAAATTATGTAAGTAAATAAATATGCATTCAAATCATGGGTTTTTAAAATTCAATAATTTTAAATAGTTGCTTCTATACTGTTCGTTCAATTAGTTATGCATTTAAGATACTCAGCAGATCTCAAAGAATAAGTGAATTGTGTATGATTTGCTAAAACATGCACCTTACATGGATTGCAAATCCTTATAAGTTGTCAGGTTTATCAATGGACCCTTTGATAAACTCTGACATAGACTACATAACAGGAACTTTCTGATTCTGCAATACAGCAAAGATATCAACCCACATCCTATCCAACTGTAAATAGCTAATTTTAGTTAATTGTTTTTTTTTATTAACAAGAGGATGGCTGTTTACGTTTGATAAGTCTGAGCTTGTGAGGTTAAGCATATACAAGGAGCTTATAAGGTAATTCTCACATTGTATATTTCAGGCTGATGCAGCATGTCCGCAGCGGCGCTGGCCCGGCGCTGATCATGGGTGTGCTATCTTCTCGCCGGCCCTGGACTCAGTTTGTGGCTACTGATAATTTTAAAGTAATTATTGTATAGTGTATCAAAAATATATTGTGTGGTGAAATTGACTTTCTAATTGCGGGGGCCTGTTTTAAATTGGTCAGGATGGATAGCAGGCTGATGGATTGATAGATGGAACTTATTTCAAGGCAGCATCGTTTTCCAGGCGCCTTCCTCGCTGCCGCGGCTGTCGCGCCGTATATATCGCAACGTCGAGTACTTCCAAGCCAACTACCTCATGGTGTTCCTGGGACTCTTCGCGTATTGCCTGTAAGTACGTGCGACACGGCGGTTTCGTGTTCCCCCGGTCAGACCCGCTTGGGACTCTTAAGCGGGTATGATAGGTCCAGTACAATACAAGGAATGGAACCACATACAAAACATCGCAAAAAACCAAGACTCGAAAACGGAATATTTTCTATGCCCCGGCCGGAATTCGAACCCGGAACCCACAGCTGCAGATATGCACTTTAAACTGATTGACTTTAATTGAATTAATTTTAAAGCTCAAATTTGCATGACAAATCAGATGAAAGCACATCGTTATGCCTTACGAAATTAAGCTACTGGTCAGGGGTTTTAGTACGAAAATCGAAACGCACGCTACGTTCGGACGGATCGTGCGTTTACTTAGCACGAAAGTCCCCCGAAAGCAAAGTTCGTTTCGTTTTTCGTACTAGACCCCCAGGTCAACCATATTCACTGCCTGTTATATAGAAGAACACGAGTGCAGTGCTTGTTTGGGGCCTTTGGGGTACCCATTACATTTCATTACTCTGCATTTACGAGGTAAGGGTGTAAGGTGATCAATGTAGTATATATCCCTATCAAATCCATTTGGTAATAATTATTAGCGGACAGTCAAAACGGTTTCTAAGGATAGGTATAATAATTATTGTACCTATCCTATATTTGTACGGTTTTCCGTTTGTTTCCAGAATAACGACACCACTGCTACTAATCGCAATGGTTGGCAGTTTCTTCGGCTACAGGAAGCTAACTTCTGGCCCAAACACTTGGAAGGTGAATAATTAAATATATAATATTATTAAGTATTTATTATTATGTGTAATAAACACACGCCATCTGTTCTGTTGTGTAAACTATATGAAAGTTAATTCAAAATCAAATAGCATTGGCTGGTGTTAATCATGGCAAATATCGGCAATCCCATTTCTTAATACATATATGTATACAGCTACAGAGGTAGGTATACCTACATTTCATGAAGTACCTAATATGTATTTTCAATTTCTTTTTCAGCCCAGAGTAAGTAGATTTCTATTCTACACGGTACACTTCTAAGTTTCCAATTTGTGAGCTTGTCATTCTTGTCATATAAAATATATTTCCAAACAGCTAGTTTACAGTTAAAAAAAAATTCCGAGAACAAAAGGAATTTTTTTGATTTTATCTTTTTACACTTCCTAGCAAAAAAAATTGAATCACTTCACAAATTTTCTTTGTGGCTACTATTACAGTTAAACCTACGTCCAAATCCTCTGTATATTTTATTGTCTCCTCTTAGCGTGTGGTTGTGATCTAGAAACTATTTCCAAGACCTCTCGATGATATTTCCCTTTATTTGCTAAGCTTGTGATTGTGTTCCAGAAACTGTATTTTTTTTAACATAGACACAAACAGGCATATGGTCCACCTGATAGTAAGTGGTCACCTAAGGACATGTGCAACACCAGAGGTATCACAGGTGCCTTGCGGGTCTTGAGGGATACGTTTTACACTTGTTTTTGACGTGACAACGTCTTAAATTAGGTTGCGGCTCGGAGTCACTCATGAAAAAGTGTAACGCCCGGTAACGTTA
>DWMR01000930.1:0-10635 GCA_018245355.1 Dalla costala | reverse complement strand
AACATTCTAAACAAGTGCGGCGGCCCGTCTTTTCTCCATATTGCCACTATGTGGCCCCCGCCTGCCAAAAGGTTGCCGACCCCTGATTTAGACCACTGCATTTATGTGTGTTTGGGAGTACATAAAAAATATAAAAGACACATGGCGTTCTTAAAAAAGTGCTCTCCTTTAGGGCCAGCTACGCATTAGCGACTCCTACGGTTGTATATTTGCTAGTATCCATAGGCGACGGTGACCACTTACTTACTTACGTGGACCGTCTGATTCTTCGTTATTTAACTTTCAACCCGCATTCCTTTGAAGTCTCCTCTTTTATTAAAGGTGAGAGATCCTTTATTTCTTCGACGTGTGGCGCTACCAACACCCAGCCATAACATCAAAGTGGAATTAAATACAATACAAATTTATTTAGTCCAAATAAAATACTGTACCTAACAACATGAGAGAGTTCCTGGAACATTATAATACGGCAAATTGGCAATACAGTAAAATACTGGACGAAAAAAGTGAACTGTACGACATATTTCAGTAATAAATCGATAAGCATTATATTTGCAATGTGATCTTATGTTGCATAAAATATTAGCGGGAGCAATAAAGCAATAATCCACTCGAAAAATCCCTGTACTGTACACTAAAGTGTCTAAAATATACGAGCTTGTATAAATCTAGCCGTGTGACATGACGTACGGCCATTGTAAAGACCTCGATAAATAAAAATACAAGTCTGTGTAGGTACAAACTCCTACGCCAAACTTTCGTCATAGCGGATTTTCCCTAACGTAATATTATGCTGGCAGCAACGGGGTCCAGATTCATTGGAAAACACTGTTTTTAAAACGTTGCATTCGTACGATATGTAGGTATAGTCTAAATTAGACAAGTGCATGGCGGACTTCCAGATGGGTCCTGTAGCCATTTCTGTATTATAAAATAACTAAGACATCTTTGACCGATATTTCCAATAACTCAAAATATTCGAATTGAGGAAAAATTAAAACTGTCTCAATGTATCGTATTGTACATTGTCGTAATGTATTTGTGTGCAACATATAACTTTTCGGATGGATATGTTTTCCACGTAAAATAAACGAATTATTATTTACTAGCTGTTGCCCGCGTCTTCGTCCGGGTTAAATTTATGATCTTTTCATTCCATCAGGATCTATATATTTATTCGTTTTCAAAAGTATTCTATGACTATTTCCATGACACACACTACCTCTACCAAATTCTATGAAGATTGGTTGCATGTTTTAACCGCGAAATTCGGTAAAGTAAGAAGGTAGATAAAAATATATTTCAACATTTGAAACAGTTACATAACAAGTGGCAAAATGACAAAAATATACTAACGGATAAGTATAAGCTGAATAAATAAAAACTTCATTGTTTCCGGTAAGTGGAAAATTTGCCATTTATTTATGTTAATTAATTACAAACAAAAATAGTAAGCGGTTCTATTATCACGTAGCAGTGGAAATTACCCCACAATAAGTAGGTGTTTGTGCAAACAGGTGCCAATTGACATTATGCTAGTATTAACATACGGCGCGGCATATATTTTTTTTACATACATAAAATAAATACATTAAACAACTAAAATCAAGGCTAAACGTAGGTATTGATTCAGTTGATTGAGTTTCAAACGTTTACTAATTTATCGGACGTCGATTCTAACTGAATTTAAGTCTTAATACTGATAGCTTTATAAAATGGTTGTATTTCCATAAGCACACATAATTTATGCAAATTTAATTGAGGGTTTAGAATAAGAGTGCTAAGAATTCTGCAATACCAACTGTGAACTTTATTTTTGCAACTAAAGTACATTGAAGTATTTAATGTGTACTTTATGTATACAACATTTTAAATTAGAATATAAATTCTTAAAAATCTCATGCGGCCATTTAATTTCTGAGAGAAAATGCGCGCGCGCACATAAACTTAAAGTGTTTTTTTGATATAGGTATAGGTACTTAATTTGCTTCGGCGCTTTCAATGAGTGGTTTATCCGGCAAAAAACATTATCAACGTGCTAAATAGAAAAATTCTCTGATGAACCTAAAATTCTCCTCCAAATAAATAAACACGCTCAATAAGCCAAGTAAACATCCTGCTTTAATGAATTAAGTCGGAAAACAGAATGTATATTAATTTTGAAATTGTAATATAATTATAATTTTATTCGCACCAGAGCAGCATGCTGTAGGACGCACCACGCCAGCCTTAACTGTGGAGAGCGATCCGAACCCACCTAGCGACCTTTAGATTGTAGCCAATTAGTTAACGAACATGCGTTTACAGGACATGTCAGGGGCGGACGCGGAGGGGGTGTGGAGTCCGGACATCGAGCAGAGTTTCCAGGAAGCGCTGGCGATATACCCCCCCTGCGGCAGACGCAAGATCATCCTCTCCGACGAGGGCAAGATGTACGGTGAGTCAGGACGTGCACCACACGGATAGACGCATCCCTGCGATGAGTCTCATCTGCTCATTATCACCTTCTACCCCATTGATATATTGTTATTTGTATCAGCCCATTTGTCGTCCACTGCTTAAACGAAGCTTCAGCTCAATCAGAACAGCTAATGTTAAGGCCGTGGTCCGCCACATCAGCCAAATGCAGGTGGCCATACTTCAAACCAGTGTAGGTACGGTTCGACCGCGGAGTTACCACCGCCACACCCATTGTTGCCATGGTGCAATATCAGTAATTCGACTACAATGGTGCGCAATAGACAAAAGACGCAACCATATTAAATCCTTAGCGGCAAGTGTCCGGCTAGGCTGCAGAGTTACTAACACTTCACTGATCTACCTACTTAAAAATACTATTGAAACTTAATGGACATTTCTCAGGCATGATTATGTTTTAGCAAGATAGTTTGGTAACGGGTGATGTGTAATAATACGCCCACAAGTTTGAAAATTCAGAGCCATGTGTTTGCCTGGGCTTATATTATGTCTCTTCTCAACTCGTAGCCAATCAACAATCCAATCGTCTACGGCAGCTTGGTTGTTGATGCATTTCTGTTGATGAGGACTACCACAAATCAAAAGAGAAATTCAGTTAATTTATTATTAAGATTTCTGATGAACGAATTGTTACAAACTATTGAGGATTCAGTTTCATTCTACTACCTACTAGCAAATAGTCCTCAACATTATGGTTGAACGAAAAACTAGTGTTCATTGAACTACTTATGTATTAGTTAATGTAAATCATCAATACCTTGAATACATATTGCATTGTAGTGAAAAGCAAATAAGACATACACTTTAATAAAAGCAGTAATAAATTAAAACATATCACTTATATCTTTTCACAGTTTTAACCTTTTTATCAGTACTCTATCTAAATTATCTAAATCCACCGCGATACGAAAACTAACCGCACATTAATAACATTTATTTCGCAAGTGTGCTTTTACATTGCATTATAATATACCTACCTAACCGCTCACCGAACTCATCCGATTTGCGTGCTCATCAATTTTGGTGAATTATGACGCGTTATCAAGGCCACTCCGTCCTAAATGAACAATGGATGTGGCACGAGACAAAAGACAAGCTGAGGTATTGATGTGAGCCGACAAAGCGGTTTGCGCAATAGGATTCCACGGAAAGACGTGAACCGACAATTATTATCTCCCGATCGGACCGTGTCGCCAATTCGAGGAAGTCAAGTGGACTCTCAGCTTTTGTTCGCTCTCTGAGCTCGCGGTAAATAACTGTTGTCAGAGGCGAGGTTTTCTAGACGTCGCTGAAACACTGGACGAATTCCTCCTTCGTCCTCATACAGTGATTGCTTTTAGAGATACTCGTATTTGTTACGTCTCAGTTTAGGTTTCTGGGATTTATTAATGGATTAATTCACTTTGGAGGGCAAAAGCCTTATGTAAATCTAATTAAAATCTTATCTCGAATGTTGTTAATTGTTTTGCAGCTGATTAACTTATCAGATATTATAACATAAACCCGTTATGTAGTAAATAAATCCGAATCGATACTGATTTTCTATAGACGGTATAGACGGTGGTTTGACCTTGCAGAGCGAGCGGTCCTGAGTTCGATTCCCGATCGTTAAGGCGTTAATGACAGATATCGTTTTTCAGGTCTTATCCATTCGCAACACAGAAATGTATCGAATCTAGTGAACAAGCATTTTATTTTGTGTTGCCGTCTATAATATACGAGTATAAAAATAACAATGATCCCGCGCATCTGTTAAAATTTCCTTCCGACCACGTCATATTGTTAAAACTAAGCGTAGTAAGATAAAACTGGCGAACTGTTATACGAGACAATGTTGCCGACCCTTTAACATTTAACTCCGGTGACCACAAATTGACCCTCCTATTTAGTCCGTAGGCGCGGAGCGAAGGTAAGCTCGACAAGCTTAATGAAGTGGACATTACATTACATTTTGCCATAACATTACAATTCATGACTTCATGTGGTTTAAAAGACTCAAGTTCTACCTACATATACTTTTCCATAGGCTCATAAAGCTGTTTTATATAAGATCAAGGCTGACCCTGTAACAGGCGAGGTTCACGGCTCAGATTAATTTAATAATAGAACGTGTGCCTTGGCTAGTGTTACTTGCTAAATGAATCTCTAAATCAGCAGTTAATTTTATTGAAAAAGGAGTTATTGGATGTAGAGGATCCGTTTAAAAACACACTTCCCAATGGCCAATGCTGGGCATAAGCCTCCCTTAATTAGCGCCACTCAGACAGGACCAAAGTCCTTTGGATCCAATTCAAGCTTTCTTCTTTCGATCTTCTGTCTACCGAGAGATGACCTAAATCACACTCTAGGGGATTTTCCGCAATCCCTGCGCCGCGTTTCAATACCAGAATACCGGACTGGATGCTGCCTCCCAGGATTAACTATTACTAACTATAACTAACTAACTATGGAGGATTAAGCCATATTCACCGCGCTTACCCATTGAAAATTGGTGACTGCAGCAGACGATTGGAATACCACAAATGGATATAGAACACAGAAAGACACTGTTTGCTGTCCTAAGAAGTATTTGCCGTCTCTTAACGAATCTTGAGGAAAGAGCGGGACAGGTGCTTCTCCTGAAGCATTCTATACGAAAATCTGAAGTAATTGATGTGTCTCCGCTTCGAACAATCAATAGACTAGACTATCTTAGATGTTAATGCCTCATATTAGTTTACCAAAAATACGACTACAACCACAGCAAACGCATAATTGGTAGCAATTTAAATTAATCATTCGCTAATCGTTTGAACCGAGTCAATTTGGTCTTAAACAATTTGGAGGATTTGAAGACAACTGAAGGTTCTTAAAAATAAGAAGCGAGGCGCATTTTTCCACGTTACAATGTTAACTGAGGAAGCTCGTTAACGCGACGTGACGATTGCCACTTAAAAGAAACCTTTCCCTTCTGTAAATTAACAGCCAGAAGAAATCTGCTTTGTATTCTCAATGCTTGGATTATTATACCGACTGTTTATTCAACTAAAACTGGCCCTCTTGTTGCCGTGAAGATTATTATTACCTTTTTGCCCAAATAATTCGAAAATATTTTCAGTGTTTTTTTGTCTCATATTAAATAGCGTTCCACGATTAGTTGCCACCTAGTTTTGACGTAGCCGGTTTTGACATACAATGATGAAGCCGGAAGGTAGCTGAAATAATGTAGTAAATTGGTCAGTCTGGTAGGCGCTAGAACACCATAACAGAATAACATACAACAGTTACGTAATACAATTTATAATAATAATAATAATCGCCAACACATTCACACCCTCGCGCTAGGATTCTCTGTCTTGCGGGCACTTGCGGGTGGAAGATGCACAGAAAACAGCACAATTTAACGCCTAAGACCCGAGTACAAACATTTATCTGTAGAGTAAATGTTTGCTCCGGCCGGGGATCGAACCCGTGACCCACAGTTTATAGATTTGTTTGAACTGTTTTAAGGGTCAACTTAGATTAAGCCGGAATAGTCATTGAGGCGTACAATATAAGTATGAATTTGATTTAAGTATTCCTCAACATTTTTAATAGCTTTTCCTTAGGTACAGACTTCTCTGACCGATCGGTGACACAGATGGTGAATTTGCGTTTACGGATCACCAGCCACAAGTGTCAGGGCGTAGTAAACAAACATGTAAAATTATTAGTGACCATGACTGAACTATTCGCGCGATATTAACGTTTATGAGCAACATAAACCAAGTCCAATTCCTGCTTGAAATTGCCGAAAGCAAATTAGATTTCTGGCGAACAAAGAATATGTGAATCTAAACACTGGTCCTGGGATTCTCTTTTCGGGGTACGTATGTTAGGAGGTACTACAATTGACGTGGAACAATTAAAGGCAGTGCCATTACGCCGCCGGACGCACATTAAGCGCCAACGTTATACGCCCCGGTTTTAATTAAAGGACTGTCCGCTCAGATCGTCGCGGTGCCAGATGGAATTGCTAAACAAATCTACCGCGGCCCGCAGGCGACGTGTCCACCTTAAGTGATTTAATGGACGGAAAGAAATGTGCCGTTTAAATCTTATCGCTCTACCGCCAGAAAATCGCGTCTGACGTACTACTATACTATACTACTACCTGGCTACAGTTTATATACGTTTAGTATAATTAAACTTGGCGGTAGCTAGTCGAAACAAATTACGAAATTGCTATCAATGCCACGATTAAAATTTGTCTACGACGTATTGGTATTACATTAACTACTCTGAGGTATTACTATCTGTCTACAAATACCTACACGTTTAGTATAATTAAACTTGGTGGTAACTCGGTAAGTAGCTAGTCGAAACATAATTACGAAATAGTTATAATTGCCACGATTAAAATTTGTCTACCTTCGCTATGATGCTTTTTTATAGATTCAATGGACGAAAAGAAATATGCCGTTTAAATCTTACCACTCTATCACCAGAAAACCGCATTGGTCGTACCGGCTACTTGCATACAATACACGTTAGGTATACCTACCTACCTAACTACACATGGCGCTAACTCGGTAGCTCGAAACATAATTACATTAACATTTGTCGATCGGCGCTATGTTACTTTTTGTCATATTAAGTTTGCAGAGTAATTAATAAAAATGCAGAATAATTCATTTGGTTGCTCGCTTAGACGTTTGGGATCCAGTAAAAAATATATCTGGTTCTGAGAAGGATAATTTCAGCGTCAATATATTCACTGTTCTCGTCCTAGCGGAAACATGGGTCATGAATATTCAAAACAAATTATTGCTATCAACCCATTCCTTCTATTGCAGACTAGACTGTAGTAATAATAAATAAGTATTATAATAAAATTAAAGTGTCGCCTCTGACAGCACCATTAATTTCGGTCGAGCAATTAGATGCGATAGTTCGGGGGATGCGACCGGGACGTGCGATGTAAAAGAAGACGACATATAATTGCGGACACGCGTCTCGCCCGGACAATATATGAGCGCATTACTCGCGGACGTGTTCGTCGGGCTTAATCTAGCGCCTGAAGTGCGTCACCCTAGTCCGGCGGGCCCTCGCCCTCGGCCCACCGGGCCCACCGTCTAATCTCACAGAAATTGTCTTCACTTCGCGTCGTGAGCTGTAACGCACTCCCACATCAGCGATGTTGACTTTTTCCGCGTGCGGCGCGCCAGCATGCGACTCGAATGCATTTGCTGCGCTCACTCTGTTGCGGTTGTTTTAATCTTCGCCACCTTGCGCCGCTGGATTACGCACTGCACTTTTCTCTGCTGCTTCCAATTTGATAAGCATAGACCAACTTTGTTGATAAGAATAAGTTTTAAAGTTGATATTGAAATTCCTATTACCGCTATGAACTTGATTAATGGACGGTTATTTATTAACTCGTGTGCTCGAACCTCAAGTATTCATCGACCATCGTCAATTATCAAAGTTTTTGCCTTCGCATGATTGCAGATACTCTTGACAGCTAATGTATCAAACCATTAGCGAGTACATTACAAATTTATTGAATGGACTCAGGCCTCGTCATGGATGCACGTGAGGAGTAATTTAGCGCAAACGCATGATGCGGTGAGTTGTTGGAAACAGTTCGGCTACAAAGCCAGCGCCGACGGCACCGCTGCAGGCACGTTCGTGAGTTAAGACATTCAAAACCGCTCAATATCCTGGGAGTATGAAAGTTTCGTCGGCGCACGGCTTCACGTGGTCCGGGGGGCGGCGGGCGAGGGGTTAGCCGGGAGGGCTAAACTATGCGAAGAATGCGCAATTAGTGAGCGAGCGAGCGTGTAAGGGGCCCGGCCGCGCCGCTAGGCGGCGAACGCAGTAAGAAAATATAAAGAAGGGGCGGGCTCCCGCGCCCGTTGTTTAGCGCCCCGCCCGCCTTCGGGAATAACTCCCGATTGTCTCCCGAGAAATCCTCCTTAGACCCGTAGCAACTCAACCCTTCTGCGAGCCCAATCCTTGCATATCTGCCGTTTGGGTCAGCGTGAAATTCTGCCGCGACGCCTGTGACGGACTACTCAGATGTTTCTTTTATTGAACGTAGAATCCTTTTGAGCGACGATCTTACATACGTATTCGCGGACCAATGCTTTAAACTAGGTTTTATTACAATGTGTCCCGTGCGGTGAAGACAGGCTAATACGGCCGTTGTCGAGACACAAAATAAACAACTTTAAAGAACCCCGACCTACGTTGTCGTTTCGGTTGGCAAAGAACACGCGCCGGCTTGAATTTACGCAATCGGTAGAGCGACATTTATATTTATTGCCGCCGATACGTGGCCACAGAAACTTTTAGGGTACTTACAGAGTATCATTGATCATTTCGATTAATTTAATATTGAGCACATTATAGTGAAGGGAAAATATTAAGTGCTAACTGTCGTTATTGTACGGTCAAAATTGAATTAACACTCGAATGTCTTGCAAGCTGACCGCCGAAATTGAAAATTGCTACGTTTAAGATTGTAGCAACGGCGGGACAAAGAAAATCAATCAAGATTGCTAAGTCTTTGATGACTGGGCCAAAGTCTGGCCTGTAAATTTTATGAAAATGTCCGACGTGGTTGCCGGGAAACACCGGTTAATTTTAAGGTACCCTAAAGTATGTAGGTATGTGCCTTTGAGCGTCACTGAAGATCCATAGCGTCCGTCTGCGGAGTTTCGCCTGGCTTTCGCAAGTAGGTAGCTTATAAGCACTTGAAGAGTTGAGGCCTCAAATTAGATTCCGACACAGGCATCTCGTGCTGCAAGATCGACAAGTTTGCCCGATAGTTAGGGTTAGAGTTCGACTAACTAAACCACACCAAACACATTCGACAGAACCAATTAATGAGTATGCAAATATAAGATCCATTATCCTCAAAGCACGGAGGTACCTACCTACACTGCCGCTCATAAAGTTCAGTAAAAATAATCGTGAGGTCGCGCCTCGAAGCGGCGTTAATGTGTTTCTGATGGATCTCCAATATCTTCTCAGTTTATGAACGGAGGAGTACCTTTAAAAATGATAAAAAAAAGAACGTCTCCATATTTAAGTACCGAGATTACAACAGTTTTCTGTAGTAAAACACGGGAGTTTCAGATAAGGCTTTTGAATAGATAAACAGCAGTTAGCAATCGGCATCTCGTGAACTGTATGTCAGGTCAACCTGTACGTTTATGGCAAGTAATAAATAAGGTTTACTATCTTTAAACAAACATTTAGTCTTCAATCTACTTCCAAACGGATCCAACTATGAGCGACATTCGAATTTTTCTACGCGAAAAGTCTGTTGAAAAACCGAATCATGCAACACCCTCACTCACGCCCCAGCATTCGGGTTGCGTGCGGTGGACACATGCAACATCACATACGACTACGACCAAGACCTGGGACCTGAGCTTTAAAAGTAGTGCCATAGTCCTTGGTAGTGCCAAACCAATCCGACTGGCCGGCTGACTGGCTTTGCATACAGAAAAATGCTCAATATCCACACTCAATATTGATCCAATCAGCGCTGTTGATTCGTTTAAGTCTAGCAGCTCGTGCTGAGAGTTAGCCTATTTTGCTCATAATCCCTTCTGCTCTATACATATACTATAAGATATAATAATATCGGAGCCTATTCGCGACATATGGGACCATTGGGGTACAGACGGGCTATACCTAAAAAACCGTTTGAAATATTAAGATAAATTAAAAGCCTATAGGTACAGTAAGTTAGTGTACCTACCTACCCTCTACAATCTCTGAAAATTCCAAAATCGGTTCAGAGGTTTCTAAATTTTAAAATCGGTTCAATATGTATAGGTGTTATATAAATAGCATAATAATGCTATTCTTTTCCATTTCATTATTGACCTTAATTTTAATATCACAGACAGACACTCCAATTTTATTTATTGGTAAGATAAGGTTTACTATTCACCAATATCAAGGCCACATGCCACTGTCGGTATGATGTAGTCATGGACGTAATAAAAAAAGCTTAGAAATTATTGAAGCACCGCAATGACGGCGGCGGAACTCTGTGTGCGGGCAAGCTTCGATGCGTAATGGCGGGCGGCTGGACCACTATAGTGTGTGAATGTGTGCGTGCCGGCTTGTTTGTATAAGCGAGCTGGACTCATATGGATGCTTTAGTTATTACTTTATGAG
>DWMR01000929.1:0-10636 GCA_018245355.1 Dalla costala | reverse complement strand
GCTAAACCATACAACCAACCTTCATAGAACAAGTCAAAAGTGCGGATACCTTTCCTATTCATATTTATATTATACTATAGTAGTATAATTATTATTTTATTTTAAACACTATGTAGGTACCTAGTATACATTACATGTTCATTTTATTTTAAACACCTAGTAAACATTACAGGTTCCTTAAGCCTAAGCCATTTACATACATACTATTTTCTGGATGTATTCGCTGGCCGTTCTGCGAAACACAGCAGGTGACAAAATATATAACAAGTCTAGGTCTCCAAGCCAGGATACTATATTACTATAGTATATTGTGATACTATAGTACCTAGTAGGTATAATAGACGTCATAATTTTACAAGATACTGGCAATTTAGATAATTTTGACGTTCATAAACAAATAATAGCCAACCAACATGTCTATCAAAAGATAGTCAGTATCAAACAAGTATCAAAATACGAAGAACTTGGATCAAAATTTTTTGTAAAACAGTTATTTTGTTACTAAATTATTATAGTTTTGGTGCAATAACAAAATTTTCAGTAAATAATTACCGTAAGAAATATTTTTTACTAGTTTTATATCGACTGTGATGGACTAGAATAATTCAGCCGTTCCCAATTAAGTAGTCTTACCGAGTAGTGTTACCAGTTGAACTACTTCGAATTTCAATTTAATTCAAAAGCATTTAAAATTAATCTCTTAGATTTAAACGTACCAGACCAGACTAGCATGTGGATCCTCACAGTATGAATAGTGTTATGATCATATTTCACCACGCTTGTTAAATATGGTGTAACGGATTTCACACGTTTGACCAATTGAACATCATGGTGAACTCTTAGGCGTGCAGGTTTTCTCAAGATGTTTTTCTTCATTATTAAAATGAATATTTTGCATGTTTAAAATTTTAATACAAAAACACAACCTAGCCTAAACGGCTAAAGGTAAACGGCATTCTGTAAACGATATTACTGAATTTATTTTTATGTTTTTTATTGTTTTTTTTTTCAGTGGTTATACCAATTATCCAGATATGCAGTCTACCTTTATTAAAATTAAATTCACACCTCTATTAAAGCATCTACATAAAGATAATACAAAGTGCTGTCTAGAAATAGTGCCAGATGTCTCGTGCATTGAAAACCTTGATAAAATCGAATGGAACAAAGAAAACAAACTCGTGGAATACACCGTGCCAGTAACTTATAAAATTATTTTAAAAAAGGGTCCCGGCAAGGATACAGACAAGAACCAAGAAAAAATATATTATTCATGTATAGATCTACGACATTTATCAACAAATTCTATATTAGCTGGCGGTGATTTACCTAGAGTTATCAGTGATAATTACATACTAAGCAAAATTACTGCCAATTTTGAAAATAGCAGCATTGTAAGTGAAAGTGAAATGATTTCCACTGACGTCAACAAAGATTGCTTTAAAGAAAACATCAATTCAGAATGTATGACTGAAGAGTTAAATCAGATATGCTTTAACCCAATATCCTTTAAGAAAGGTAGAATTTTCAACATATTTCTGTTGTCAATCATTTTGTAATGGCACGCCCAATTAATCTAATTTTATATATTTTTCAGGTGATGATAATCAAATCATACAAAATAATATCAAAACTTTTCCTAACGTGAAGTGTGCTGATTTCACAAAAATGAATAAACCACCTACACAGACTTGTACTGAAAGTACTACTAAAGAAACAATCACTGATAATAATATGTTGGAAATAATGAACGTTAAAGAAAAAAAACAGAAACTTATTATAACTTCAGTATGTACAGTCAATACGATCGATGATAAAACTTGTAATACAGCGTTAAATAATGATAGATCTATAAAAAACCATTCTGGGATGTGTATAAAATACCAACACAAAAATAAAATTGACTACCAAACAAATAGAATAACTGAATCGTTGGCCATACGTCAATTTTTTTATAGTGAAGACAGTCAGGGTCAAATAAAAAACCTAAGAAGATCTGATCAAAGAGTTTTGCCAGCAATGCGCGTTGCTCATTTTATGACGACAATGGAAAAAGAAATACTTCCTTTAAAAATACTGCTCAATGACATACATAGGAAATGCGCTTCATTAGGCTTAGTTTGGAAATCAGGTGTTATGCAAGCATCTCATCAATGCACAATACCTGATTGTACAGTTAAAAATCATAAATGTAACATAAAAAAAGATAGATGTAATCGTGTTGTATATTCTATTGTATTTGCCGAATAATTTACTATTAAATAATATGATTTTATTGAATTGTTTGTGCTTGGTGTTCGTATATTAAATTATTTGAAATTTATTACGCTTGTTTATTTTGTTTTAACTTTCTGATATTTAATACGATTTAAATGAAATTTTACTGTTACAATGATTGCTATTTATGATTATACGGAACATTAACCTAAGCTAAACTAAGTTGGCTCGTTAAGTCGTGTTCTAAGTTTCATATTGTTTTCATGAACATTTATAGTATTTACGTAGTTGATATTTTGAAGTTTTTATTTATAGAAGATACCTATATGCAATTGATGATAAACAATAATGGATCAGCTTGTTCAGAATTTTTCATTTGAAGCCGTGGCAGTCCCGCAAGATGATGTTATACAATTACATACCGCCAATGCGACCCCTATAAAGGTCAAGATTAAAATGAAAAAAGGATGGAAGAGTAATACGGGAATTCAGCAAAGAGTTTTCTCATCGACAAGACCTAGAGAAAGATACACAAATGGATATCCAAAAAAAATTCGTATGGTGCAAAGTGATCAAACAATAATGTCTTTTAATATGCATATGGAACCTGAGTCCACGTCAAGGAGTCGTCGAAAATCGCAAAATAAATTCTTTCATTTATTCAAAACAGGTAATTGAATTAGGGAAGTATCATGATATCGTTATTATATTTGTAAATAATACTAACCAACAATTAACCTACCAATATTCATATACTAACTGGAGTAACTAACACTAACTGTCCCTCGTACAGTCTTATTCGAGGTTTGTCACAACATGGGTGGAAGCGAAGGGTGGGATCACATGCCCGTTGGTTATTCTCATCTTATAAAAAAATCGTATTTCAATTTAACCACTCTCTACAGCTTTTAAAATTAAATATCGATGTTTTCATCGTGTATCTTTATAATAATTTGGCATCCACGAAGTAGTTTAAAAACCTTAATAAATAATTTGAATGTATTTATTTAGTTACTTGGAGATTAATTGACATTTCATATTTTAGGCAAATGCTTATCCACACAAGAAGATGAAGATGAAGATGATCCACCCTATATGCCAGCAACTTCAGATAAACCCGATAAAGTTGAGACTAAACGGCTTACAATAGGATCAGATAATATTCAACAAGAGATTGGGACTTCTCAAGATAAATCTGATATTCAAACATCTAAGAAAGTCATTAAAATTCCTCCAATCTTTTTAGGGAAATGCAAACCAGGTAAATCCTTTTACACTTATTTAGTTGTATAATTAACTTTTGTCATTTTATTATGAAATTAATTGTAAATATTTCATTTGTCTTGAATTGTATTGTATATATTTACATGTTACATGCTTGTAGGTGGATGCTTTGATCCACCATTCAGTGAGGACAAATATCAATATCAGCCATCTCTTAAACCAAAACTAAACTTGAGTTTAAAAGAAAAAGAAGATGGGAATTATAAGAAAGCCAGTTGTGATAACAAAAATGAAAAAATAACTGAACAATTGAAAAAAACAATCGTAATAACTGACCAGGATAAAACAGATACCTCTACTTTGATGCTTTATAAAGCAAGTTCTGAAAAAAATAATTCAGATGGAAAATGTTCACTTTCAACCCTAACATACCCACCAAAAACATCTTCAGGAGATCTAAGTATTCCAGAAAATAAAACTGTGCGCAATGAAAGATCTACAGTCAGAAGCAGGCAGTTGAATGACGGTAGTGTAACTTATTTTGGGATAGGAAAATTAAGAAAAAGCCAGGATAAAAACAGTAATTTCAACAATAAAGAAAAATATAACAGGTACATTCAGAAAGCTGAACGTAAAAGAACGAGTTCTGTATTACTAGATAAAAACAATATAGTTAACAAGGAAAATATTATTTTAAAGTCACCACAAACAATAAGCCAGCCGGAATACAAACTACTAGAGTTAGTTCAGGTTTCTGAAAATAGTTCAATAAATGGAAAACAAATAACAAAACCTCTTTTCGCTTCTTTCACACCCAAACCTGATGAGTCAGTGATGAAATCTGAAATAGATATAAAAGAAACCAATCAGAATCAGAACCAGAAATCCAATAATTATTGTAGTACTAGTAATGAGGGTATCATACCAAATTCTGTAAAAGTAGAAGGCGACAAGGCATCTTTAATTAATATTAAACATATTTCTTCACAAGGCGCTGGTCACGAATTTGATATAAATAAAATTGAAAAGGCCAATAATCGCCACACAAATTCTGGATATAGTGAGAATACTAAAAGACCGTCATATGAAGTAAACGAGGATAAAAAATATTTTAAATTGGATAGTTTGAGAAAATCAAAGGACAAATTATTTGCCAATAGCTTGACGTATTCTGATATTAATATAAAAGATAAACAACTATCTAGAAATAGCAGTGGTGTTAAAAAAAAACTAAATAACGAAGTTACAATAAATAGCGGGTTGTGCGATGCCAAGAAAAATACCTCTAAAATATCTCAAGAAGCACTAACCCGGGAAACTAAATTACCATCATGTGATTTAAATGTGATTCAAAAAACAGAAAATATAGTTGACGTGAAAAAATATGATGGACGTAAATCGGTTTTAATATTACCAAAACAAGATGAACACCTTGATGAAAAACATATGGAAGTATCAGATATTTTGGACACTAATCAAAGAAGTGACAAGAAACTGGAATCATATGATAGCCATATCGAAGAAGAGCCTTTAAATGAAAATGAAAATACAATAACGGCTACACAACCTGAAAATTACAAAAATAACATGGCTGAAAAAATTATACGGCCTGAAAGTGAACATTGCACTGAAGTTTTTGATGTTTTGAACAGTAATGAAATGAATGATAATAAAGTTGTAGTTCATGATTCTCAGGAGGATATACATCCTTCGACAAAAATTGAAAGTACAATAACTGCAAAACAACATGATTACTACAAAAATAATATGACTGAAATGAGTAAACCATATCAAACTGGACATAACACACGTGACAGTAACTTACAAAGTACTGAAAATATGACTTATAGCAAAAATGACATTGATCATCAATTTGTTTCAAATGTTCAAAAACCAGATGACCTTGGCGAATATCATACGGAGGCTTTAGAGGTTTTAGACCATATAAAAAAAAGTGACAAAAGTCTTCAATTATATGAAGACGACAACTCGATCAAAAATGAAGACACTGTTACAGCAATACTACCAGAATATTACAAAGATAATTTAAATGAAAAAATTACACCACCTGACAGCGAAAAATACACAACATTTGTTGGTGTTTCTAAATCTGATGAAATAAATGATAATAAACTTAAAGTACAAGAAGCTCAAGACTATATGAATCCTTTAAGAGAAGTTGAATATTCAATAACTGCAATATCACCTGAACATTACAAAGGTAACTTGGATAAAACAATAAAATCAAATCAAACTAAATATATCATGCAGGGCACTAAATCACAATCATGTGATTCGAATATGGTTCAAAGCAGTGAAAATATTGCTAATGCCAAAAACCATGACGAGCATAAAATGGTTTCAAATTCACTGAAACCCGATAAAAACCTTGGTGAGCATCATACGGTTATAACAGATATTTTGGACACTGATAAAAAGTTTTACAAAAAACGTGAGTCGCATGAAGGCCATCGTGAAAACAACCGGTGGATAAAAAATGAAGACAGTACAGCAATGCAACATCAAAAAGTTATCCTTCCTGATAACGAAAATTACACAGAAATTGTAGACTCTTTAAATACTGATGAAATAAGCTATAAAAAAATTATTAACCGTGAACCCCAAAATGATACATATTCTCCGGAGAAAAATGAAAACATTATAACTGCAATAAAAGACTACAAAGAGAACTTGCTGGATAGCTCAACTTTGGAGTACTCAAAAGAAAATCAAATCCTTGACACGCGAAACTTAGTAAATGAACATCCTACCGGAAAAGATGTTGTTATTTTACCTACTCTTAGAGATCAAGATTTTACGCACTATAAGTCTACTACACCTAGAAATTCGAATAATTTGCCTATAAATGTAATTTCATTTAAATCAGACAGTATAACATCAAAGAAAACATTGTCCAACATTTCATCTTTAAAAGAAATATCTTTGCCTGACTCTAAAGGAATAATAACAGGTAGAGGAAAGTTATTAGAAAACGATGAATTAATAACCAGAGATGATGATTTCAAAAATGGAGCACGAACAAACAGTTTAACAAAACAAGATACAAATAGCAAAAGCGAAAGTAATCATAATTTAGAAATCATTTATTCTGATGTACCAAGCAAAAATCTAACTCCATTTAACACAGAAGATACTTTGCCAAAAATATTTACCGTAAAGGTAAATAATAATAATACACCTTCACCGACTATTGAGGTGAAAAATATAGAAACTAAATACATGATTAACAAAGGTGGAAGTGAATCACTGAAACAATCAGAAAGTGAGCAAATGCAAAATTATCCAAAAAGTGAGTTTAGTAAAACTGATCAAATCTCTGTAATCGGTGAGAATGTGCAATATGCAAAGACTTCTGAAGATCAAATTTTTGATCAAATATTGCCCATTACGAATGAGAATATGCTATATAACACCAGTGCAACAAAGGAATATTCAGAAACCTATGATGATAATGAGGTACCAAATAATATTTCAGAGTTAGGTTTTCAAAATAGATCAAGTAATTTGCTTTCGGATCGTATTTCAAACAAACTGGAACCTTCTGCTGTAATGTCCGAAAATGTAATAAAGGCTTTTGGGGGGCATTTATCAACATACACCAAAGCTAACTTTCAACAAACTATTAGTAACCACCAATATGATAAAAAAAAAATTAGTACACCAAAGGAAATAAGAAATCTTCAAATTAATAAAGAATCAAAAGATAATTGGGTGCAGCTCAAAGATGACACGCAAAAAACATCAAAAGGTTCGTTAAAAAATTACAACAGAACTACAATAGTTGATTTAGGATTTCAGACCTATGTGAACGAAGATAATGAAATAACATTACGGACATTCGATGCTTCAAAGGAACCACAAAGATTACCACAGGACAATATTACTGTAATAAAATCAGCACTAACTTTAAATGATAGTAAACTATCATTCGCTGTTAATTACGATACAAATATATCAATAAAAATTAATAGGAACAAGAAGCTCGAAGAAAAAAATTTAGAAATACAAGGTAATGAAAATAAATGTTCTTTAGCTATTTTCACAACTTTTAAGAAAACTATGTAACCTTTCATTGTAATTATTAACGTAAGACATGATGTTACAGGACAGTCTTCAGATGAAATCATACATCGTATTAACAAGGATAGTAAAATGCAAATAGATTTAACTGACATTGGGACACTGCAAAAATCTCTATCGGCAATTTATGAGAATGATCTCGTCCCAGTAGAGAAGATAATCAAAACTCTGAGACTTGAAATTGACAAGATAGTTAAATACAGACTTCTGGTAAAAAATAAATCTATGGTTACGAAAAAGATTAAACAGATATGTTCTTATAAAAAATGTGGATGTTTGGGAAAGTAAAAATGAACTTGACAAGTAAACCAGTAAGTAATAATTACTAGATCCTTAATATGTATAAAACTAGCTTTGCCTGCGGCTTCGCTCGCGTAAGTCTTTTTTCCATATAAACTTTCATCCCCTATACCCTAGGGTTGACCTCTTAAGGGATGATTTTAAGAAAAAAAAAATAGCCTATATTCTTCCGAACGCTTCAAACTATCTTCATATAAAGTGAAAGCGTAACAGACAGATAGATAGACAGAGTTACTTTCGCATTTATATAGTATGGATAAGTAGTACGAATTCTTTAATACAGAAATAATTTAAAAACTCACATTAAATAATATTAAAAACCAATGGCATCCAAACCTACTGCCTATATCATTATATTCCACCATAATAGCACAGTATGCATATACAATATGATAATAGGTAGAATTCAAATCTCTTGTAACACTTGGTTAACTAAAATTTCGGCCTCACAGTTAAACTGCGAATTATTTAAGTATTCAAGTTTTCTTTGTACATAAATTCATGTAAGTTGGTAGGTACATATAATATAACCTAGATCCATGCCAAGATAAATCACAAGACTAATTTATACGTCTAAACGCTTATCTTGTGTGTACACCATTGTTTTATGGTTATTGTATTCGATTAAGGTGACGTGAAGGGAAATTGGTAACTATACATATACCTATAATATCTTTTCACATAATTATAGAATTTGAAACTTTGCAGAAGAACCACCACCGTCCGATCGAGCGATTGATGTCATTGTATCAGGAGCGCAACATTGGCGGAGGATGGCTATCCCGCACGTGTCCTATCGCGTATATTGCCTAGATAGTCCGTTACGGTAGTACCCCCAGCGTCACTAATGATCATTAGTATGCTTAAACTGGTAAATATGCATATTAATGGCATTTTGACTATGATTTTGGTTGCGATTGTTATTGTTTGTTGTTTTGTGTTTTATTGTTGTTATTGTTATTGCGATTTTGATTGTTGGTCCTACAGCTGACAAGATTATACCGCCGCAACAAAATTACTGAAAAGTGCCGGGAGATTATTACGTAAGTACCACGTAAAGTACCGTCCTACCCGTCCTATGATCATCCATAATAAAGCAGCCGTATTGCAGGTTAGAGCGGGCTACGCCACTGGCAGTACACCATCTCCGCCCGAGTCTAGTCGTCACTATTGATTTAATTTTTAATTGTATTTGTTACCAGTACCACAGGAATAAATACATACATTATTTTGTGCCCGTACCAAAAAAGTTACTTTTAGTTTACACACCGATACACCCTTTTCTTTTTGATTAAGAAGTAAGTAGGTAGTTAAATGAATATTTGAACTAAGACACACACCAACTGCAATGTGATTCGAGGACTCCGTGGCGCGTTGGTTAGTGACCCTGACTGACTTGCTGTGGGTCGCGGGTTTGATCGCCGGGGCAGGCATTAATTTGGCAGATAAATGTTCGTATCAGGTCTTGTATTCTGTGTGTCCGCCACCCGCAACACAGGTAATTCTAGTGCGGCGGTGTGAGTGTGTAAGCGTTTAATGTTGATAACAAACGGGACGGGTCACGTAACTGGCATAGACTTCCACTATCAGCTGTCCTCAATGACCGACCTCGGTTGAGGGTCGTTAATTCATCTACGAACACTTCGTCTTGCCTCAGATTATCCACAAGTGACAAGACGCACGAGCACAGCGCAATAGTTGTCATGTAGGTCGCAGCATTGAAGCGAAAGATTTACGTATTTTTTGCATAGCTTATGGGGGGTGACATTCTTTGAATCCCAGAATAATGCACAGTTCTTGTGGGATTTGCCGGATCGATGTGAGAATAATACACGTGCGGAGCCGCGGGGAAAGTAGTCATTCATACTTTAATTCTGCGCCGGAGGTTAGTTTATCGCTAATCATCATTATATTGAAAACAGTCCAGAAGATAAGTGCATAAAAATAATTTGATGTTTGCGCAGCCGATTAATATACGGGTTTATCAGTGATCAAGTTTAGTCTATGTTTTGTGTTGAGATTGCGATACCGCTCGGATCATAAAATATACAATTAAAAGTGAAGAAGCGGTAGTGTAAAACAGCCGCGTTCATCAATGACAATAACAGGAATAATAATTCTTTATTTAAATATTTTTACAACATAATTAATAATTCATTATTAATTTTAACAGTGACTCTATCACGATAAATCATGAAAAAGTGACTATAGAATCTTAGTGACAAACTTGTGTTCTGTGATATAAAATAATATTGAAAATGGGGCAAAATAAAATAACCACGATATCAGAAAACCTAAATGAGCAGGACGCTGTTGATTTAGATCAAGCGCTTTCTGTTGCAGGTTAGTACAAAGCTTTGTTAGATAGTTATTGAACTACTTTAGTCGACCAAAGATCCCCATAAGGTATATAGAATCTTATTAGTCAATGTAACTTTTATTTTTTTTGGGATTATTGGCATTAGCATGTTACATTAACATACGTACCTTACGTAATTAGTGTGTTGTTTTTTGCATTTTTCTCTTGAGTTATCTTCTCTCTGGAGTCTTCTCTTCTTCTATTCAAGCACTTTATGGAGAACTCTCAGGCTTCCGCAAGCTTAGGATTCCTCACGATGTTTTCCTGCACTGAAAGCAGATGATCCATCACTTAATCCATTGAATGCTGCAATCGTAGACACAATAGAAAATCAGTTGTGTTTCGCCTAGATGTGGAATGTGGGATGCGCTTCCTTCTGAGGTTTTCCCAATGGACTATGACATGGGGTTCTTCAAAAAAGGCGCAAAAAGAGCT
>DWMR01000928.1:0-10638 GCA_018245355.1 Dalla costala | reverse complement strand
GAAGTATCGTTTGATTTACGGAAGGAGTCCCCTACACAAGACAACATTATTACTGAACACTGAACACCAAAACAACACGAAAACAATTCCATATAAAATAATTTAAATAGACGGACGCATATCAGTTTAAAGCGACGTCGTTATCAAAGCAGAAATTAAAGATCAAAAAGGGTTTTCCTTTTTTACAGACAAATGTAATGGTGTCGAGTTACGTAATGTTTTACGGACAGAAAGGGTACCCCAACCAATTGTATCTGCAAAATCTAGCAACTGAGTTTTATTTGACTCTACAACGACTAGACTAGAATTTAAAAGCAGACAAATTATCGTTTCCATCTTATACGGCAGTAAATTGTTTTACTTTTGTAAAAACATGACTAGTAGATATTTTGGTCGCTCATTGTATCATTATTCACGGTTTCCAAACAAGCGTTTGACTGATAGCAGAGCAGTAAGTCTTATATATTTTAACGAAATGTTTATGCTAACAAATATTTTGTACATAATGACAAAACTTTCATCATTGTTCCTACTTCGTTGCAAGCAGAACCTTACACCGAGCAACTGATATAATTTCACATTTCATAGATTGTTATCACAAATATGAAGACAATTTAAATCTTTATTAGACGGAAAGAATGAAGGCGTGTCGATTTCTTTTTTAGGTAATTAAACTTTTGCAGTTTTCCTTATGATTTTGGCCTGAATGGTGTGAATAATTATGTAATAGTGTCGTAAAATGTGGGCCAGTGCGTTAAAGCGCATTTGGAGATTATTTCGGTAGAGTAGGTAGATGTGTGCCACTTTTACAAATGGTATTGAAATGTTTGATGATGAAAATTGCGTGTAACGACGTAATTTTACAAAGGTTCCTTGTCAAAATAGGTAACCGACCAACTTTTTAAACAAAAAATGCTTTAAAATTAGCCCACTACGCTACAAAATTCATTATGGTTACTATAGAAACAGTTTACAAAAGCATCAGTAAAATGTGCTAATGTTATGAAAGCAGGTACATACATAAATATTTCAAGAAATGTAAAAACTTTAAGTTTACCAGCATCGATACGAACTTAAAATTGTCTTCAGCGACTTGGAACTTTTTCATAGTTAAATAACACTTAGCTGCAGGTGTCTTAACTAGAAAGACAAGTTAAGACAACCAGTTTGAAATGAATGGTGTTTTAGAAGCCAATGTATTTTTTACTTCGATTTGATATGATGCGACTAGGTACCTACATAAAAATCTAACAAGTTAAATTACAAATCTATTTCAATAATCGTACTGCTAGTCAGACTTCAAATTAGTCACGCAAGACAGTACATTTTGTAATCGGACCAATATTAAGAAACGTCTGGTAATGACGTCGAGACTACATCGCAATTAACATTCTTCGTCTGTACAGTACTTTAAAATCTGGTTTACTTTTATTCTTTTTATCGAACTTCGTCAGTTGTTTGGAATCAAACGCACCTCATAATGGACGCTGACGGCTCTAGGAAAAAAACAGATAGGTAGGTCCCGAAGGTACCGGGAACCTTTTCTAAAAGGTAATCGCTCGGAGGCTTACTTTTTTTACTTTTCGTGGAACGTCGAGGCACAAAGAGTTGAGGCAGCTGCCAAGATACAGCTGGCCGATTAAAAATTGGAATGAACACACACCACGTTAAAATACAATGTCACCTGAACTATGATGCCTATAAATTTGATTAATTTATTAGTACCTATGCTTCATAAAATAAATAATAATATATCTCATAAAACGAGTAATTTATGGTTAGGTAGTTACTTGCCATAAACCAAATGATTCATACCAATTTAGCCAAAATACCAATAAAAAGGTATTTTGCAATATTACTATAGAGTATTGAATCTGTGGATTAGTTTAGTACTTACATATAAGTGAAATCATGTAATCTTTAGATGTATGTAATGTTCCAATTAATTTTAGCCCCATTCGAAGTTGGCAATCTTTTTATCCTACTTGCGCAAGAAGCAACCGAAAACTACTTACTACTGCTACTAACCAGCAAGCTGGTCTGAAGCAGCGTAGTGAATACCACCTTAGTTGTGAGGAATTAACCATGACCCGTCTTCTTAGACCATTTGGTTGCCATAAATAGACTAGACAGTGTTTTAGACTTTTTATTCTAATCAAGGGTGCCATAATGAATGAAAAGACGCAAACATGTATCGCTTTCTAATTACCTTTCGATCTCTTATTCTGTTTTGGGAAATCAATCGTACAAAATAAACTTTGGGAAAATACATCTAATCTAAATGGTGCCAGTGCCACGGTGAGGTAAAAGCCACGTTAAAAGATTATGAAGTTTACAATTTATTAATAGGACAACAATCTTCGAACAGAAATCAAACAACATAAACCAATCCATCAACCTATATACATCTTCAAGATTTTAATCGGTCTACATTCACTCGAGATCGAGCAAGCCGTGTTAATTAGTACCGTATTTGGATTAATTGTACCCGTGCCGTGATCATGATTCGGATCTTGTCAGTTTAGTGAACCGGATTGCAACATATTTCCGTTTATGAGCTTATCATCTATTAATACCGGCAAGCGGTCTCAGTCCTCAGAAGTAGCAACGCCTTTGTCTGCAACCCAACTCAGAATACAGTATTCTGTATTCTGAGATTGGACCACTACAGGGTACGAGTGTCCTCACAACTGAGCTGGTCTGGAGCTCCAGCACACTGCTACAAAAGCGTCTGTACTTCGAACGCCAATATGGACCACCATAAGGATTATTAGATCAGGATTTGACCCAAGATGTCTCTAAAAAAGGGACTTTCCAGGAATCTAGTCGGATTTTGGTGAACATTTTATACATATTGATTTTTTTGGCTTTGGCACTCGAAAAAGATGAACGACGAATGGAACTTCCTCTATTTATAAATATTGTTATAAATTTAATATTAGACGCAAGAAATAAAACCCAATTAACAAAAAAAGGATAGAGGGACCCTCTGTGGTTCCAATTGCCATTTTTTTTGTTTTAAAGAGCTTTTATCTTGAAGACAACAAGAAGTAAAGTGTATTAGCCTCATAAAGATAACTTATGAACCCACTTGAACTAGTTGTTTAATTAGGTGATTAGAGGAGCTTAGAGACTAGTTAACTGTGCTTATTAATTAGGTAAATTAGTTAGTTATCTCTGTGTTCATCTGAACTAATAGAAAGTTCGACAGAGGTGATCCGAGGTATCTAATCTGTCAATAAAACGAGGAAAGGGTTTACACGATATAAGAAGTTAAAGTATAGCTACGACTACGATACATTTCTCTGAAGTGTCCAACGGAAGACCCATTTAAATGTCGCATCGCGTCAATTTATTACGGAAACAGTTTATTTTATTTTCAATGTGTCTGATGCCAACGTAATATGGATCTTCTAGGATGTCATGCGTATGAAATACTAATCCGAGTAGTACGCTAGTCTGTTGCAATGAATTTATTTCAAGAACGACGCTGTCACGTATCCTCCTTACAAAGAATAACCATTTGAGGCGCGGTTGTGAATTGAAAAGATTGTTATTTACAATTGCCATGTTCTTTTCATACACGTAAAGGATGTATGAATTGCTGTATTATTTGCATGTAAATGTAAACGCAAAATCACATTGTCGTCGGGCTTTCACATTACCATACGGCTTTTGCTTACGAACAAAGTTTTCAAGGAAGTAGTCGAGCTATGTAATAAAATAACTTGGACGGTTATTACAAGTTTAATAACCTATTGTATTTGTACTTCGCGTTGAGTATTTTAGAGTGGTAGGTAGGTCCTAATCAATGGAGATTCCATCAGTTCTCATCCCCAGTGGCACTTAACACAGACTGATTTGATGACGCTATTGAAAAGTTCAAAATGTATGAGAATATCAAGCTAGCTATCGACACGCGGTTTATCTATCGTCCACGGGACTTAGTAGAAAATGTAGCTTGTTTAGTTTTGTCGCGAATATCTGGATGATCTGGGCAGCGTCAAAGCGTATGTCACTTAGTTAAAGGCGTCTATGATCTGATTCATAGCAGTTAGACAGGAAGCGACTTCCACTATTGTAAGTCCTTTAATGTGTCTATTTACATTTTGATCAGGCGAGTAAGTACAGTTGCCGAATACATTTAAAGCCGAGAAGCAGATTCCAAAGTTCTCTGGAGAAATTTTTCTGCGATTATCTTTGGACTGTATTCTTCTTTAGCCGAAGCCGGTTCCAGACCCATGGCATGATTAACTAGCAAAGTGGGAGCTCAGTTTTCCAAACGATGACCATACGATATCATGTGACCTGCCCGTTTACTCCTTACATATCATAAAATATTACTGTCAGAAAAGAAAGTTCCGTGACAGAATATTAATATCGAGGCTTGTTCGTAATAATGTTGTGCAACGTAAAATTGACTGAACTTTGATATTTAGTATGTGCACCAAAACCTAGGAAACTTTTAAATATTGGAAAAATTATCTCAATCAAAGAGTAATTTTCTTTCAAACATTTGTCTTTATAAGTATGATAGCTACACATGACCTACACCTTATACGTCCATGGCTACACCAATGAACCTAAAAATTATGAACGTCATCGGTGTGTAATCTCGCAATGCAATGGCACTTATATTTAGCCCTGTCTGGCGCCACTTTCAGCTTTTAGCACCAGATAATAACCGCTTACCTGTCTGCGGCTTTTAAATAGAGATCGTTAAAAGGATTGGTCTAATACGGGCTCTGCTAACGTGGCTGACAAAGCAATCCCTTACACGTGACTGAAGGGCAAAAACTGCGGGCAAATAGGTAAAAGAGCTTAAGTATAATTTTAAGCAAATTGCTAGTAATTATTATGTAATTTCCGCTTTTAGGTTCAAATTGTGGTTAAGTCAAGTCATTAAGTATACCTATAACTTTATTAATGTGAATCATAATTATCATTGAATAACTGCATTTGTCTCGATGTTAACTAATATGCGATTTATTATGGTAACCCTGATATTAAATTTTTTTTTATAATTACTTACCTATTAATGGATTGTTTTCCGGAAATAGGTAGTTACTGAATAATGTAAACGAGAGTATATTAAAATCCTTATTTATCAAGTAGTGCTACAAAATAGAACCTATTCTGGTCTGAGACAGTTCAGTCAGACGTGTATCCGGTGTGACTTATTTGTATTCAAATGTCAGATGCTTTACATTAATTGGTCTCGGGGATAGAAGATCCATATTAAATAGGAGCTTTGACCTGAGCAGTACCTACTCACGTGCAAGAATGTTATATTGCTGACATTTTTTGTTTCGAGAAAAGCAAATATTATTCCACGCTTCTATCTCGTATACGTGTCAGGAATTGATAAGTTATTCTTACGTAATTAGTAAGATTCGGGGCCTTCCTATAAAACGTGGTGTGGTGTGGCCCACTCATAAAACATTTAAATACCTACCTAAGTCAGCACAATACCAGCTATTTGAAGGATTTATAATGAAGGAAGGAAGACTAAAAGTACTTGGGAATGCAGTTTAATCGCAAGTGCTGATACGTTATCATGTTCATGACGCGATTTCTGAATAATATCTTGACGTGCAATGACGAACGGCGCCTTCAAAAGATACCTATGTATTTAAAGACAATTTGACATGTAAGTAGTTGAAGAAATTTCCAATATTTTGTACACTTAACATAATTTTTACCGTTACTGATTTATATTGGTGAATTCAACGACTTATATTATATTAAGTCGTTGGGTGAATTAGGTTAAATACAAATTTAATATACATTTCATTTTCATTTGTCTATATTTAAAAGGTATTATTATTTAGACATTCCATTTTATCGATAGTAGTTAAAACGCGTGACCTCTAGAACGTAAGTTTTAAAATCATTATTGTAGAGGCTCAGACCAATAAAAAAGTATTTTATTATAGGCTCAGTAGTGACGGTTTATTTTTAATGTTTACCACTGATTCATGTTTGGTGATCATGTAAATGCTCAAGTATTCTATTTCGGGGATATTACGGAGGACTTTTATGTGGGCACGTAGGTATTTTCACGAAACCGTTACTTTAAAAAGAGCCATAATGGATTCGAAGAAGAAAGTCTGAAGTGTCCAAGATTCTAGCTATATCTCTAGGCTGCCACCGATTTAACTGTCCAGTTTTTTCCAGTAAAAAGGAGAGAAACAAAATGTTTTTCATATTTTGAATCAAACGTTGCGTTCACAAACATAATCTTAAAGTAGCAATAGAAATTATTACAGATCTTTTTGGATTGGAAACTACAAATAAGTGTGTAAAAAGTTTACCGGGCTCAGGTGACTTAGCCGACAATTATTTTTTTATACCTTGGCCTCCCCTGCAAGGATTAAAAAAATTAAACAACGGACAGTTCGTCCGTTGGTGCAGCAGAATGACAATAATTACAGGCAAGCGTTGTGATACAATTTAAATGATCTTATATAATTACATGTTACCGTCCCAGAGATAAATGGAAATGAGAAAGCGACGCGAGAATTTATAATAAGAAACCGACCAGAGGTATTGTTGCCTATATGAAACAAGTTTCTTTTGTTGATAACACTTTAAATGTCCGGATGGTGTCATTGACTGCTTACTTGGTACTTTATCATTACAACTTAAGTTCTCGCCTAAAAGTTAAATATCTACCACAAAAAAACGTATAACGTGACCTTGTTTTGCGGAAGTAATAAGTTCATTAAGTACTTACTTAAATAATATTATCTGTAAGTAAATAAACACACGAATCTACACGACGACGCCAATATCAATCCTTCATTAGTAATCTGAAATCTCCCAATAAATTATCGCGTGAAATCAGGGACAGTTGCGATAAATGATTTCTTTATCGTAATTTGCTTCAACTGTCCAATTGTTCAGTTTTGTTTTTAAAAAATACACTTTTTTTTGTCCTAAAACTGTTTGGTCCAAAATTGCGTGTTTCATATATATAGATGACTAATTTATCTACCTACTTAACTACAAGGTAAAATTTATATTTAACTTCAAAAACATAACATACTTGACTTGGTACACGTAAACAGCTACCAAAAGCAGTTATAGTTCAAACAATATCATGTCTGTTTAACACGTAAGCACGGAATACAGTATAAAACAAAACAACAAATTTTGTTATTGTACCTATCATCATTTTGATAAAGTAATGTGATTCATTTTTACAGGTATCTTACCATTGAATGTGTCGTATGCCGTAGGCTGATACTCTTCTCGGAAGGTGTCTTGGGCGTATGCTGCTATTAAAGAACTTTTCCCCACTGCCCCATCACCAACCAACACACACTTTATCTTCTCTTTTTTTCCACCTTTCACTTTCCGCCTGTCTTTTATTTGAAACATTCGGTTTAAAGTCCTCCGGCTCTTTTTGTCACGGACTGTCCAATCGTTCACTTTATCACAGCAATTCAGGTCCCCCGACACATCGTCTCGTATCACAGTATGGCCGTTCTCCTCGGCTACTTCGGAATAATCGTAGTCGTCGTCATCCCGACGCGATATCGGAAACTGGCTAGGGCTATGCACTCCAAACACAAAGGGACCGTCTCTATCTGGGAGACGATTAGTTGTCCCGTTTGCTGGAGTCGGAGGCTTCGCATACTGCACCGAAGGCGCTCGGTACTGACTCGACAAGTACTCAGCTGATGCGTGAGGGTCAAATCTAAATACCAGCTCTGCTTCCCTCCGATCCAAGTTCAGTTCGGGAGGGGTAACTTTGTCATGGAAGTACCCTATCTTCTCTCGTGCTCGAGTTTCTTGCAGTCTCCTTTCGAGTTCAACATTCGATGGCTTCCAGTAGTCTGTGCGATATTCGTATGAACAGTCCGACGGCAGATTTCTGGGAGCGGGCAAGGGACGTTGCGAACTTAATTCTCGCGGCGGCGCCCGTGGTGGGACTACTACAGGCTTTTGCGGTTCTGCAAGCAACGGCCGACGCGCTGACAGGTTTGCGTTCCTGTTGAACATGATCCCATCCAGACTAGGAGACATTTGTTGTGTCACAAGTGGCTGCCGCAAGGGGGATTATTGAAGCGTGCGTTGGCGCACATAACTTAGCAGCGCAATATAATCACTCGCGTGAAAGTGTCGGAGTCAGCGTCGCGACAAACCGACGTGCGGTCACGACAAAATGTAGAACGCAACTGGCAAGGCAAGGCGAGCGAGTGAACGAGCTCGAGTCAAGCCGGTGTCGGCGCTCGGCCGGCGCTCCCCTCGCCTGAAGAAATGACCTGTTGCTTCTGTTACCTGTTCAGGTACCAAACGGCCGTTCGCGATACGAATGCAGCTGCTGCCAACGAACAAAGCGACTCATATGGCGACGCCAGCCGCTTAGCAAGCCGATAGCCCATCCATTCAATGAAACTTGGTTGACGATGAATGAACCGCGACGTGTTTTGTTTACCTATGACCGTGACTACGCCAACGTACCGATGGATTATGTTATTAGAATGACGTTGAATAAATGATTAAGTAAAACTTTTTAGACTTAAGTACCTACCTATCTAAAACTTATACTTGGGTAGGTATAATTTTTTGTAAAACATTTATTATTTTATTATTATTATTTAGACCCAAGGATGCATGGGAGGTTATAGGTATAATTAAATTACTTAGAAGACAATTCGAACCTGAAAATTACTTTTAGAAGCCCTACATAAGGACCAATTACCTAACACACTTTCATTTATAATATTAGTAAGTAGGGAAGGAAGGAAAAATTCAGGATAGGTATTATTACTTTATTTTTATTATTGTTGTAAGTAAAACTAGCACACACACATAATGTGTTGAAACGAAAGAAATATAAACCTTAGAATAACTGTGGTTATTCTAATCCTATTTCTGAGAAAAATTATGATAATTGTCTCATTTCCGCGGCGCTGTTAGTTAACTGACCGCATAAAAAAAAACAAGAAAACATAATTTAAAAAATAGGTAGGTACCCACCTGTCACTAGTAGCACTAATGTAGGTACCCTCGAGAGCTCAAAATAGCTTGATAGGTACTTATAGTCTACTTTCTTTTTTGCGTGCGTATAGTAGGATTAGTAGGTAACACCTACTGCCAGAGGGATTTTTTTTTAAATCTAGTAGAGTTTGAGTAGAGTCCGCTACGTCATGCGCGCGCCTCAATTCTTCATCTTTGACTAATCCACAAACTAAGCCGAAGCAGAATAAGATGTAGGTATCTAGCTAGGTATAGGTATATCACTAAAACAGAAACAGGCACCTACGATGCAAACTTGATACCTACCTACTAATAGAAAATGTCTTTTTTAGCATCTTTTAGCCCACTGTTTTAGAGTAACTACGAACACTATTAAACACCATCGTCAATTCATTAATATCGTCTCCGAGAAGCTAATCAAAGCAAAGCAGGCTTGCATTACAGATTTCACAGCAACTAAGCTCGTTTTGTTTGAAAGTTTTGAAACTGCCGTTCTCTTCACATAAATTAGATTGCCATACTAAATAAATCTATATTGGCACCTTAACTTTTTAAAGTATCAGTTGCTTTGCAATATTTCAGTAGTACTGTAGTAGTGTTGTGTATTATTTGCTATATCACTTATTTACCTACAAATAAAATTCAATAATGGATATAATAAACTAAGTGAAGCTAGCAGAACTAAATGGCCAATGCAGTAAACATATTTTGTAAGTTCCTACCTTCAACAACTTCAATAACCTTCAATTTTTATTAATTTTTTCTCTTTATTTAGAAAGGGCTTTGTCGCTAAGACGACTATGCCGCTCTGGTACAATCAACCTTAAACAATTTAAGGACTTACATATACGCACACACACACAATAAACATAAACATTCTGGTACAATAACACTATGATTGTAACACATCAAAAAAACAGGTCTGTTTTCAGTTTTAGAAAGAGCGCTGGCGGACACTGACAAAGGTTCCGCCAGCTTCGATAATAAAGATAGATGAAACTACTAAAACCATTATGTTCTAGCATCTTGACTGGCAACAAAAGTATGTGGCTGCCAAAATGTCAATGGTGATTTTTGTTGCTGTCAGTGTCATTGTCATGTCTATTGTCTGTCATTGTCATTGCAAATATATAACAATGCGGCATGGTTATTTTACTTGAGATACCAAAACCATTAATTAAACTAATCTATCTGTTCTGTAGCCGTGCGGCTCTTTAAAAATATCTCATATTGATACTATAATTGTGTTTAATATTTAGCTTTTACAAGAAATTAGCGATACACAAAAATGGCCAAATTCAAACTAAGTAAGTTATATTTTCATGTATTATATTAGTCGGTTATGTTGTTTATTTATCTATAATAAAGCATTGAGATTCCTTTACAGTTTACGATCTTACTGATTTAGTTAATCGCTTTTTTGGCGCTCAATGCATGTATAGCAATGGACGCTTTTTAGGTTAGACCTCTAGGAAGTGTTGGTCAAATGAAATCGTTTGGCCAATACGTTCGTCAACTCAATCTTGTAGTAGTATTAATTCAATTAATTGGAAGCTACCAATTAATTGTAGTCTCTAAATTTTTTTTTTTTTGTGTTTAGAATGTATTATTATAATTAGAATAATATTAATTAATCATATATTCTTGAAT
>DWMR01000927.1:0-10640 GCA_018245355.1 Dalla costala | reverse complement strand
AGTAATATTCCTGAAATACCGACGGCCAGAGAATCAAGCGTACTTGCATCACTTGCTTCAAATACAGCAAAGTTGCCACAGCATCAGAGTCACTGGTCTAATGGCGAACCAATGTTACATACATACTTGACAGAAAGAGCGCTTTTGGATTCAAAAATTAAACAAAGTCAAGTTACATGTCACTTAAGCAAGCTACGCAAAATTGAACTGCAAAATACTATATTCAAAGAAAATGATGATGACTGTGGGCCGGTTACTAATACCAACACAATAATAACACATGGAAATGAAAATTTTAAAAATGTGCCTATTCCAAAAGAAGATCTTACAAAAGCGTGCGAGGAACCTCCAATATCAAAAGCTGCACCAATTGAAATTAACAGAGCGCGTACACCCAGTTGTGGGGCTGAAAATGCAAAACACGTAGTTTCTGAGTATTTAAAACATGCACGAATAAACCACATTAAAACTCGTGAAGATTCATTACAAAATCAATTAGATAATTCAAGTGATGATAGTAATGGCGCAAAAACTGCAGACGAAAAAACAAAATTAGATGATCTCAATGTCTCCGAAGATGATTCAATGAAATTACCACCTTTGGATCATGATCCGGTCGCACGTAAAGTTGTAATAGGTGTCGGGGGAGTAGCATTCAAAGTTACTAAAGGAAAGGAATTTGAAAATGCACAATCTTATTCACCGGGAAGACTTATGGAGGACGGACGAAGAGTATGTGATTTTTGTAATAAAACGTTTACAAAGCCTTCTCAGTTGAGATTGCATCTCAATATACATTATATGGAGAGGCCATTTAGATGTAGTGTTTGCGCTGTCAGTTTTAGAACGCGGGGACATCTTCAAAAGCACGAACGATCTGGTTCGCATCATAATAAAGTCTCAATGACTTCGACTTTTGGTGCAGCGACATCGTTCAATCCGCGGCCTTTCCGTTGTTCAGACTGTAATATAGCTTTTAGGATACACGGACATTTAGCCAAACATCTAAGAAGCAAAATGCATGTCATGCGGCTTGAATGTTTGTTCAAATTACCATTCGGTACATTTACGGAAATAGAGAGGGCGGGCGTAAGTTTAACAGACATTGATACAACTGATTGTGCAAGCTCCTTGGCTAGCTTGCAGTCACTTGCGCGAAAACTTCACGAGAAAGATCCTACGAAACTGGAGTACCGCGAGCCTAATGGTTCGATGGCAGCGATTCCTTCTGCAGGCAGGGAATCATCTGAAGATGAAGATATCGCGATGCCTTCGGAAAAGACATTTGAAAGTGAAAAGAATAGTGAGATAAAAACAATTGAATCTAGTGAGGTACAAGATCCAGAAACACAAGTTAATTATAGTGCCACAGATAATTAGTGCCAAAATTATACTAAGTAGAATGTTTACGTGCAATTTTGTTTTATTATTAATTTAAGATTTAATTATTCTTACGGGGTTTGACTTGAAAAGTGTGAAAACAAAATGATGCGCTTTAATTAAATACATATTTTATTTTAATGTCATTGTGAAGTGTCTTGTAAATATTTCAAAATTTATTAATTTTAATGTTGTTATATTTGCTTCCATCATAAGGCTTGCGCATTGTTACATAAGTAGCTCTAACTAGGAATAATGGAAATTGTTAAATGTTCGTGAAAAAAAGGTATAAAATGATTGAATGTCAAATTTGTCTAAAATATACAGAAACATTTGGAGGTCCATATTATAGGTAAAATGCTTATCAATATCAATGTAACATATTTCAAATTCTTTTAAAGTCATAAGTACCATTACTCTTTTGTATGTATTTTTATAAAGTATACCACAACGTATTTACACTGGGAAACATCTACTTCCAAAATCTCTTTATCTTAAAAATAATTGGCATATCAACTTCCATAAACAAAATTTAGATAACATAGGATCCTTGAAGAGTCTTCCATATCGAAAATAGTACATGTGCTAGATATTTGTTTTATACTAGTTACTCTTCGATTGGGTAAATATTTGACTAGCGTGAGTTTAACTCTGACCTATACATGAGAACGTGACGTACACTCTGCGTCAAATAATTTAAGAATTAAGGAGCGCTGCTGCCATACTTACGATATTTTTTTTACTCTGAATTCGTATCTAATCATTTTTAACTAATGAGTATATTTACGCCTAGGAATATACTTGAAATCATACTTATACGTACCTATATTATAAGGTCACACCTAAGCCCAATATTTTTTCGCCGTATCTATTAATGAACATAATCTGTGAATATTCTATTTATATATAAGTAATTAAGTATTAATACAAGGTTTGTAAACCGACTTCATACGTATTCACTTTATTATATTTCTGTAGAAATTCTATTGTACGGATTGTACCCTAACTTTTTAATGTTTATAAATTATTAAAATCGGTAGGTAATTAAAACAAGGCCAAATTATTACTAAGCTTGAAAACATATCAGTTTTTCATGCATTTTCATAACTTACAAAATTCGGCATCACAATGTGTTTCTAGATTCAACGTATTGCGTATTATTTAAGGTTCCTTTAATAAGTAGCAATCGTAAAATCTTGGAAGTAACTTTATGGTTATAATATTAGTGATATATTATTGTATCCGAATTTAACCTTATAATAGACCGACCTTTATCTTAAAACATAGTCCATGCTTAATCGACGACGAAAGTATAGAAATTTGCTTCCCTAAAATTTGGGACATTCTACAATCAGTAGGTATAGTGTTTATATTTTTTGATATCTAAACGCGCATAAAAATGTCAGATATTATACGAATAACTAATAGTGGAAAGTCTTCATTCGTAAAAGAAGTGGGTAGGTAGTTACTGGATTGGGTAGTAACTTTGATTGTTAAGTCAAAAAAATAATAACAAATTTTATTTAAATTAACAAAAACAAAGAATGGCGATAAAAAGTAATATATGAAATTGCATGTTTCCTCTGTGATGTATTAATTATTATAAAAAATTGTAACTACCTACTAATGAGCTTAAATACAACAGTACCTAATGGTGCTCTCACACGTTTATTTAACTATATTTTGTTATATAACATTGATTACATAACTTTAAATCACAATATATTGTATAATTTTACATAAAACGTAAAAGTTCTAAAATGTTATACAATATTAAATATCATGTTGGAATTTTTTTACTGATGTTAGAGCTTGTGCTCTATAACATCAAACAAAATATGTTATATATATTATATTAGATAATGTTATCGTGCTGTAAAGCGCTATCTGTGTGCGAGCACCATAAGAGAGGTAGACACTATTAAATTTCAAGTTAGGTACTGTAATATGGAAAAACAAAATTAAATGTGTATCATGGTAGAGGTTTGTAGTTGAACTTCAGTTATGAAGTTAAATTTGGTTTAAGAACTACTCATTTAGAAAAACTTTTTAGTAGTAAATAATCAATTTATACTGTAATTTTTTGATGTAGATATTTTGGAAATATTTTAATACCCGCTGTTATTGTTAGAAGGTTTATAGGTTCAGTTTGGTCTCTACATCTAATCGATTGCAGGCTTGATTAACTATTCCTATCCCCATAATTTTATCTATAACTAGCAGTATGTGGTGTTAAAAGTGAGCATATTTTTTTTTACCACTTATATTTCATTGTTATACCATATGTTTACATAAATCAATTTGACGGCTCCATGCTAAACCTATTTTAGGGACCCATGGCATCAAATTGTATTGAACCACTTATCATGTAGATGTATAATACTTTAAGCACTTCCTGCACATTCCTGTCCTGTCCTATTCTTGAAATTGTATTGTATGGTTATGAAATTGTGTTATATTGTTATTGTATAATTAAGAACACGGTTACCATTTTTTGGATGATCATAATATTATACAATTTTTAGGATTGGATCAATGTACTGTTTGGATTGTATAAAGGATATACACGACAAAGGACAAACACATTAATATGAAATCGTTTTCGCATATCAGAACTACTACTTACTACTGAATCAATAAATATTGATAGGATTTTTTTTCGATTTAATCAATTCTTCTGCAAATTTAACCATTCGAAAGGCTTACCTTGTCCGAGATAATGACGTTCTGGGGTCTCATTCTTGTAAAAGTAGACCATAGTGATTTCTTTTATACTGGATAATTCTGTCGGAAAGGAAGACAAATGGAATTTCAAATTAAATAAAAATTAAGGTAACATGATAAAATGACATGAATAAGTTTTTGCTAGACATCTAGATACCCACTTACTTAAAAATGATAATTACTTCATGTAAAAAAATCATACAAACTGCTACTGCTATTTCCGTGAAGCCGATCCAAATACAAACATGAAAAGACTAAAGGTAAACATTATTTTTATTTAAGTACTTAAAAAATATTATTTGAAACGCTCAGACGCGCGGCGACCGCAAGTAGCAAAACTTCATGTCAGCTTACGTGCTTCGGTGGGCACGTTAAGCCGTCGGCGCCAGTTGTTTTAGTAAGATAACAGTCGTTAAAGCCTCCAACACTTTTCTAGCCACTACCCACCACTAACACACCCAATCCGCACTGGAGTAGCAAGGTGGCATCACACTCTAGGCCTCATGCTCATTGTGAGGAGACCTGTGCCCTCCAGTGGCCAACTAATGAATGCAGCCAATACATATTAATTTACTTTAATTAAACACTATAATATCTCCGAAAAATATTGTAGCTAAGTAATTTGCTTTTTTATCTCTTTGTAAAATAGCTAATATTGGCAGCTTGTATTATCTACATTAGCCCTTATTTTAATGGTCGATAATAAAATAACACATCAAATAACGGATTCTAAATAACAAAAATCATAATTCCAAACCGCTGTTATATTTGATTATTTATATAAAGTGTTATCTCATTGTAAATAAATACTTACATAAAATATTTGGAGAAATTGTGTAGAATTTTACTTATATACATATTTTATAAGGTGAATAAAATACAGGCTTGTCAAATATTTACCCATTTATTGTTTACTATACAAACATTGTATTGATGGATATTTTATGATAAGATTAAAGTTAATTTAAAATGTATAAAAGTTGTACTTATTTGTCAGTGTCCATATCACCGAGCATCAAACACAACCACTGAATGAGGCATTAAGGAAAAAAAACATTTTAAAAGATATAACAAAATTAAATATAAATATTATTAGAATATATTCATTAGAAATGATTAAGAATATTATATACTCATTGTTTTTCACCATGTTTTAGGGTTTTAACAACATATCTACGAGTTTAACATACTAAAGACCCAGCCATGTTTCAACAGCCTTACTAAAATGATGCTGGTCAGCAGTGACCTGCATTAATTCTAATAAAAAGGCCATAATGTAATTGATGCGGTGGCATAATTAGTCCGCCATGCGGTTCAACGCAGGAATGACCACCAAAAGAGAATGCCCAAGCATGATTGACACCATGCAGACCGGTCATACAATCTTTGCGAAAACCTCTACCTCAATAAATATTTAATATGGCTGACACACTCGGCCAGTGGTATAAGTGCAGAAGAATAACAAGATTTTATCAAAATTTTCACGATTCAAAAAACAAGATTTTAAATCCTTAATTATTACCGTAGGTTGAAGTAAATTATTTTAAAAGGATACATCGTTTTGTTCTTTTCTTGTACATAATTCTGTAACCACATTCTCTGCATCTGATGGGATCTCTTGGCTTTATTTCATTCTCTCTGTGACATTCTGAAAAAAACAGATAATTAAACGATAACTAGGAACCAAAAAATGGGTGGAGTGACCACTTACCAGGAATGTCCCAAGGTCTCTCTTGAAGTCAATACAGAATCATGATTGAAGATAGAACCAAAGAATTTACTAACAAATTGTGAAGTTCAAAAATATCTATAATACATTGCTATATTATGCTGTATCTAACTACATTTTGTGGTAGCTAATTTTATGTTATAAAAACCAAGGATGTAATTGGGGTGCATTTTTTCATACTAGGTACATGTTTATCTTTACCCAAATAAATGATTTCATCAACTTCCTCATTCCTCTCTGCTTAGATCTACTTACTACTTAGATCTACATAGATTATCCTCCTGTTTTGGTTTAGACGGGATTATTTTTATTAAATTAAATTTTATTTTTATAATAATTAAATATATTTAAATTAAATGAATTATTAATTAATTAATTCTCAATTACTTACTACAGAAATTTGCGCTAAACCAACTAAAATAGTAGATAATTAACAGAAACCGAAAAACTTAACATAACCTAAAAAAAAATACGTTTTTCTGCTTAATTTATTTCTTGTCCTTTAGACATTACCTAATTATTACTCACGTAGGTACTCTATTTATTGCCTCAAAATTCAAATACAGGTAGGTATAAGGAATGTTACCTCCGCAAACGTAGATCATTGGAACTTTGGTCGTTGAATCTTTGTTGCCTGTATCTGCCATGTCCGTAGATTATCCTTTTGAACCCTTAACAACTGAAATCCTAGCAGGGAAAATCAACAAATTTGTGAAGTAAAGAGTGATTTGAATAGAATTTAATTTAAATGTTTGTTTGTTTGAACTTGAAAGAATGAGAATGAAGTTATGAAGTAGATTAGATAGTTAGTTAAATAAATAGGTTTGTATGGCAGCAGTCAATGTGAAGTTTAAGTCCGAAGTGACAGTGACAAACCGAACTGACACATGACAATCCAACGCACATGGAAAGAGCATCCGCACTGTAGACAGGCGAAAAAAAATAATGTTGAGTCTACGGGTCTCTTGGTATCCCTCATTCATTACCCGGGCAGATACTCGGAGAGATCATAATGTTACACGACGCGACATTGCCGACACGATATTTTCTTACAAAGTACAGTATAATTTATATCACAGTAAACCAAGCCTGGAAGAGATCGCTTACTTAGCGATAAGGCCGCCTTTTGTATTCTTTTGTTTTTCGTGTTTTTTTTTGTACATATAAAGAATATTCTACTCTATTCCAACTCTGTGATATATTATATTCTGTGGCATAGAGCATAGACTGTCAAAATCAAATCCAAACCAAAAACATTCCATTCTAACTAGTCTGTGATTCCATTCCAAACAAACACCATAACATAATTCGACTGTGTTCGCGAGCAAGTGAAATAATTTTCCGAATTGAAGATAGCATTACAAACAATGCATTTTTTAGACAACTTTGATCCTGAAACTTCAGCGCGAGAATGCAGAAAATTGAATCGTAAAAGTTATTTCATGAAGTCAGTATTTTATGCCTCAAAATCAACGACTTCTATAATACTCAAAGTCGATGTAAGTCTTGTGTGCGGACTTAATTTAATGTATAATATGTTTTTTGCAGTCGCAAATGCAAAAGGATATACAATGAACGTGGTCAGATAGCAGCAACTGGGAAAGATGTATGTGACTGTTTAGATGAGACATGCCCTGGATGTCACTTTCCATGTCCAAAATGTAGCTCCAATAAATGTGGACATGAGTGCAGGTAATTGATGGCATGTACTGAAAGATACAGCTGTCTTTATATATCTTAAGTGCGTAAAAGCGAAGTAGTGCAATAAAAATATGTTGAACTGTATGATAGTTTGAGTGGATCAATATTCATTATTCCACTATATATAATGAAATTATTCAAGCTCACTCACTGCTCAGCTTCCTCTTGATCACTCAAATGAAAATCATCTCTGGATATTTTATAATGAATGTCATATTGTACTGTTACTGAATAGGATATCCATCCATCAGCCTCTAAAGTCATTTGGGCGAAAGCTTTTCTTAACTGGTGCTACTAATCCTGTGTGTGAAAGCAGGTTCCCACTCTCATCTTCAGGTGATTAGATATCTGGTTGGAGAGCAACCTGTGTTCATTTTGTGGGTTTTGGGCTTTGTTCAAGGACTTTTATTCCTCATTGATTTATCAGAGCTGTCAGAATGCCAACCTAAATTGATTTACTGTAATGTTATACGTTCTGTATGTACAGAACCATACCTCCATCCGGTTAACTTGTAATTTTTTTTATGGAAACATGATTTGATTTTTTTAATGGTTAATTTTCAGGGTCAACAGGAAGTGGATGTATGAAAAAATTGAAATTGAAGGAAATGATCACGTTATAAAAAATCCTTACAAAAATAAATAATTTATTAATATTCAGGTACCTATGTAAAATCCACTTAAAGACCTTAATCATTTGCTAACAATTTAAAAAAGTACTCTACTTCTATTTCACCATCTTCACAGAGATCAGTGCAGTGGACAGCATTATGAACAATGGTTTTTCCATATAGTGCTCTTATAGAATCTGGATACAATTGACGACATAGATCCTGTAGTAAAAATTATAATGTGTTTTTTAAAATAATCTATTAAAGTTATCTTTATGAATGGTAACTATGTCTTATTATTATAGTCTTAATTGCATAGAAAATATACACCAAAACTTGACAAAAAATCTAACTACAATGGTGCGTACAAAAGGTGGTCTTATCGCTAAGTAGCGATTTCTTCCAGACAACCTTAAGGTTGAGGAGTTATAGAAATTATAAAAAGAAAGTGCATGAAAAATAACAGGCAAAGAAGAAGGAAAGAGAATAAGTATTATTAAAATTATGAAGAAAACAAATATAAAAGTTACGAGAAGGAGCAATGAGGAAAAGCCAATAAGTCAGAATTGAAGTTAATGGAGAGCTTTTAGGCATGCAGGTTTCCTCACGATGTTTTCCTTCACCGTTACAGTATTGTAATTAACATAGTTCTGTTGTGATTGTACTGCATAAGGCTGTTCATGAGAATAGGTGTGAATACACATACAACTGGGAAAACACTTACATGCTTATATCAATATCCCATATAAGTACCCGTACAATCAACTTACTGGGTCTCTTGGTCCACATAATTTTCTAAATTCACACACTGCATTCAAGTTGCTACCATTACATTTGACTTCTAGTGCAATGCACTTCCCTTCAGCTAGGTGGATACACATTCCCTAAAAAATTTAGATGTCAGAATTGAACCTGAACACATAATTTGCATGGTCCAAACTTTTTGAGAACAATTTGTCCAACTTAAAGCTTGCAGTTGATGTTGTCCTTCGCCTTTATACCGTATCATAGTAATTTTTTAACACGCACATAAGATACCTACATACCTAGGTACATAAAATAAAAAAAAGTAAAACAAACCACAGTAATACATACATAAACAAGTACCTACAGCTGGCCGTGAGAACCGATAAGAATAAACGGTGTGCGTAGAACGTCCGTACTTGAGAAAGCTCAACACGTCTTCTCAGTTCTCACCGACTAATCGGTGAGCACTTCATATACTTGTCCCCACACCTGGGATGAGAACCCCCATAAAGGACCTTACCTTTAAACTAATCGAGTAGGGATAACTGCTGTCACTAAATACCTAATTATTAATAAATCATTTCAATCTATTAATGGGCCACTACTGAACACGGGTCTCCTCTCAAAATGAGTAATGTTTTGGGCATAGTCCACCAAGCTGGCCAACTGCGGGTTGGAAAACTTATGACAATGCCATGCCTTTGAGCACAACAACATCTTAGTTAACAAAATAATGAGCATCGAAGGTGGCCCTGCTGGGGAACAGCTCCCTAGCAGGGCCACCGCTAGAACTCGAATAGAGAAAAGATAATGCCACCTATTTTCTCGTCATAAACATTGGTATTTATAATTTTAGTGAAATATTATTTGTTTGAAATACCTAGGATACCTTTGACCTACTGTGTAGAAAACATTTCCGTAGTCTAAGTCTGATACTAACCTCATATTCCGGTACTACTTCTTTGTATATTTCATAAAATTCTTGTGCATTCGATAAATTTACAGAAAACATCCCGATAGCCGAAATAAAGAATTTATCCGAAGTAGCTATCTGCTCCAAAATCGCTCCAACGTTGCCGTCGATGATCGCATGGGGCTTGATGATGCAGCACGTGCAGTCTTTGAATGTTGCTCGGAACGGAACCCGCGGCAAACCGTTTTCGTGCCCAAAAAACAGTTCCAGCATCTATTAGGTCAACAAACTTGTTCATAACAAATCCGATTTGACAAGAATCTACAGTAGGGTCGCGGAACCTCGCAAAAACCAACTAGTTCTTGACCGTTCTAGTGAACGTAAGTACCTATAGATAAATCTTTAGCTTGAATGGTCTCATGGTGTCCAGACGGCAGTGTGGGGGTGCCGGAATTGTTATTACACCTGCTTGATACCGTTAAGCGGGTGTGTACAAAAACGCGGGACGCGAGGTAACGGCCAATACGAAGCCGCCCCGTATAGTATGGTGGTTTCAAGGGACTGGCAATAGCAACGTCTCTGTAACAGAGTTCGAATGGGATTACTTTCTTATTGGAGTTTGGTATACAGGTGTATATAACCAATTGACACTGCGTGCTTACAAGATACGAAATAACCGAGATCAAACATTTTACCGCGGTCACTTCCACTGGATTGTGGTCACGGATCACATAACCAATGGATTCCGCAAGATGGATTGGATATTTGTCATCAGACGTATTCCGAAAAATTCTGCTGGGTACGGGTGGCGGGAATGCGTTATGATTGGTTAGTC